>JASDQU010109594.1:32073-51518 GCA_032191745.1 Picea mariana | reverse complement strand
AACCATAATAGTTTAATGACTTTTCGTCATCATAATTGTCGCATATAAGTCTATTTATCTTATTCCTACTTTTATGCACATTCTTGTTTTCCTTTATCATACGATAGTCTCACTATTCTTTCATTGTTTTCTTTTGAATTAGAAAATCATAGAGACTAAAAGATTATACAGAAAACATTTTATATCTTCTCATAACTTGTTCTAGTATCTCATTATAATAGTTGAACAACTCTATACTTGGTTTTCCTGTCGGATCCTTTAGCCATCCCAACCTCTCCCGAACTTCGCTCATTTCACATTCTTCACTTTCGATTTCTCGGCTCTGTGTTCGTCCTGAGAGGTTTTACATTTCCGAGTTACATTGAGGAGGTCTAATTACCCAAATCTCATTTCCATTTACTGTGGAATTTATTTGGTAAAAGCTTGGGGTATTCGTAGCTTCCCTGGCTTGCGGTTGGTCTTTCTAATGACTTCAAGATTGGCGTCTTTAACTGGTAAGAGTTTACAGAACCTTCATTACTCACTCTGGTTTCCTGTAACCAGTGTTTGTAGCTTATTTAACTTGATAATGATTCTTGAGCAATTTTCTTTATGATATTGGTTTATAGTCGGATTCAACATTATTTCGTCGGCTACATTAATATATCTCTATATTGGTTTCCTTATCGAACCTCTTGTCTATATATATATATATATCTAATGTATGATGCCGCGACTGTAAAAATTGTATTTTCAGTCGCGGCAAATCTCACTCCCATTTAACCTAGGGTCTGTGGAGTTCTTCCTTAAACCTCAGGGACTCACCATCTGAACCCAGTAATTTTATGAACTTAGTGGTCCGAGTTTATTGTAACCGGATTTAGTGTAGGATTTTTAATTCAATTGTTTTATCTCTCCTGTTTCTGGTCGATGATTAAGACCTTTCACATCGTTTTATTCCTCCTAGTCTTAGTTAGGACTTATTTGTTATAAATATTTGCACATGGTGGTGTTTGCACAGAGCATAGTAATTTCTTTGGTTTACATTCTATACATACGCCATGATTTACATCCATTGTTAAAATTATTCTTGGGTATTAAACTAATGATGGGCCCTTTTTATTGTTGCGAGGGGTACCCATCAGCTATCTGCCAACCTTGAACACTTAGGTACAATCCAAAGGCGGCGAGAGGAGATACAAGGCGTTATGTCTATCCATGGTAAGTTTGTCTATGTTTGCATATGTAACTTTTGTTTGACTAAATAACTTGTGCAACATTCTAATTTACTCACTGCTATTATGTAGGTGTCAAGGAGGTTAGTAACATGGAGACTCGGAAATACCCTTACTTGGGAAGGTATTCAGGTTCCATTCCTTAACTACATTCAAGTTTGGCATCACACCATGTGACTACTTTGTTATTACATTCAGTCGAGCTGGTCGACTGAAATACTTTTGTAAAATCATTCAAGAAAGTTCGTAACTTAGGACTGTTGCATTTTACAATGTTGTAATGTTATGTACTCTATTTACGATTCCTTTCTGGTTATAAACAAGCGTTATTTATATCTCTGTTAAACTCGATTTACTTAGCGTTATTTCCCTATTGGGAATAATTAGTCATTACTCGTTAAACTCTGTTTAATATGTATTGATTCCCTTTCAAATATATATACATTGTATCTTGTTGGACTCTATTTAATTTATAACGATTCCCTTTCGAAAATATATACAATGTATCTTGTTGGACTATGTTTAATCTATAATGATTCACGTTCGAAATATATACAATGTATCTTGTTGAAACTCTGTTTAATCTATAATGATTCTCATTCGAAATATATACATTGTATCTTGTTGGAACTCTGTTTAATCTATAACGATTCTCATTCAAAATATATACAGTGTATCTTGTTGAAACTATGTCACTTCAATACAAGTTTCTTATCCGAATAATCTTTGTTTTAGTACTAGGCTTTACCTATGAGTTTTATTGATTTGCTACTAGTAAAATGATTGTATTCATAGATCTAGAATTAGAATAACTATTGTATTTCTTTCACAGTGTTTTTGCATGAAACTTAAGATATGCATCTATCTTCTCATAACAAGTACTTAAATTTAATATTGTTACAAGTTATTTATGCTTTATTACCAATGATTTTGGCAACAATAACTCACAATAAAACATAGTAACAGATAAACATATTCATAAAAAAGGAGTAAAACTCGATGTTAGGATATTTAGACACTTAGAAGTTAGTTAAGATATACTTGGTCTAGCCCCCAGGGGGGCAACTCAATTGGCAAGTGCCGTGAAAATGAAGTTCCATGAGGTTTTGAGTTCAACTCCCCCCGACTTACAATGTGTGCCACGTAAGGGGCATTGTGGGCACACATGGAGGTTATAGTGGTAGCAGTTGGATAACACGGCCATGTGTAATGCGAGCACGTGCCCAACTAGTTGTTGATTCCGCCAGACATAAAAAAAATATATATACTTGTTCTAATGTGTCGTTAGGTAAAAATGTGTTTCTTAGTGTGTTTCTTTAGTATGCATTAGTATGCATTTGTAGTTAGGAAATCTGACGGTCACGATATGTTCCCGACATAGACTGATCTGACGGTTCATATTCTCCTCGATCTTAACAGCTACATTGATCCATGGCTTAACACTTGATTGATCCATGATCTCTATTTAAAGAGTATGGAGGGTCATTTGATGATGATCAATTGTGATAAACTCTCTTGTAAAATCTCTATGTAATTGTTTTCTTTTGCATTAATAAACTACTCCAAGTGGTCACGTTGGTTGGGGTTGTAGATGTTTCCCCAAAGGGGTTTTACCACAAACATCTGTGTATTGATATTTTATCTGGTTGTGTGAGTGGTTATTGAAGTTGTTCGTCCTCTGTTGGAATACCTGTGTTTTGGAACATGGTATCAGAGCATGTTTGAAGACCTGCTTCTGTTGTAGATCGAGATCATGAAGTTGAGTTGCCTCATCTCTATTTTCTGTCATTTTGTGCATTTTTGGGTGAGAGGACTGTTCAATTGTGTCTGGAGCACTCGATTTAGTTAGGAACGGTTTTTGTTTCACTCGAAAAGGTTTATTTTTTCCCAAGATACAACCATTTCAACAATATCTAGAGGTATAAAGCCTGAATACGCCCTTTTTAAATTTTTGCAGAGTATTATTTCAGTTTTATATTGTTTGTTTCCGGGTTGCTACTCTTTTAGATAAGTGTATGTTCTTTGCCCTATGCCCTGTGCGATATCGAAAAATCAGAAACAGATAGGAAAAGTTGTACTTTTCGGGTAAGCTAACTGAAATCTAACCCTTGTTGTCATCGATAAACGAAATTTTTTTCTTGTGTGAAAAGAGTTTTTTATGAGCATGCTCTCCAAGGCTGACAACAACAAAAACAATCCTCCTGCTAAACAATACAATATGTTTTGCTAGTCAACTTGGTTAAAATTTTCCTTATTAAGTAAGAGGTCTTGAGTTCAAGTCTCTCTTTTTGTTACTTGTTTTGAAAAAGTTCATGCTCCATTGTAAAGTGTATTTCACTTCACCATAAGTAGCTTTAATATTTTATTTTAGAGTTATTTATTTTGCATGCATCTTTCTTTTATAAAGTAGCTTCATTGTAAAAGTGATTCCCACTTCTTTTTATAAAAGTGGGTCACTTCATAAAACAACTTATTTGTAAAAGTGCGGTTAGTTGGAGGGGTATCACCACCATGTGGTTCTTTGGTTACCGTTTATGTATTTTTTTTAAAAGGGCATAACTTTCACATCCGAAGTCTATTTTTAGTGTCATTTTTTTTAAACTACCTAATTTTTCGAGATCTTTCCATCCTGATAATCAGTTTTAGTTTTTAAATCCATATTATCTACATATTTAATATGGCTTCTTCCAGTAATATTTTGCTTACCAGCACCAACAAATTCCAATGGAAATCTCATATGGAGGATTTATTAAGAAGTAAAGGCTTGTACTGGATTACCTTGGGAAAGGAAAAAGAACCCATTGATGCTGATAAGAAAGTAAAATGGGCTAATAGAAGTGAAGAATCATGTGGAATGATCGGAATGTCCATCTCTCATGATTTAAGGTTCGACCTTCAAGAAATTGACGACCCCGATGAATATTGGAAAAATCTTGAATCTTTGTTTGGTAAACACAATATTATTCGAGCACATCAATTAGAAAATAAAATACTGACTTTAAGTCCAAATGATTTTTCTTGCATTGAAAACTATCTATCTAAGTTTAAAACACTCATAATTTTATGTGAAGAATGTCACATAAAGTTGGATGAAGAGCAATGCATCTATATTATTCTTTCTAATCTATGCAGTGCATATTCTGTGTTTGTATCTACCTTTTATGTCATGAGATAGGCTCTAGGGAAAGCTTATCAAAAACTCATTCTTGATTCCTTTTGTGATGGTTTGATTAGAGAGAAAGATAATCTTGTACAACTTGGAGTGATCAGCATTGTAGGTACCTCTAACAAATCCTTAGGCCCCCAGCAAAAAGATAAACCCAAGAATCCCAAGAAGCAACATCCTCACCACAACAACAAGCAACATAAGGTTTCCAAACCCACTCAGACAAGTTCAACTCCTAATGGTGACAAAGGAGAAAAATCTGAAATTAAGAAGATTGACAGACATTGTAACTTTTGTGATAAAGATGGTCATGATGAGTCCAAATGTTTCAAGAAGATGGCAACTTTAGAAGCAGCGATGAAGAAGCACAACATCAATATTGATTCTACTTCTTCTTCTTCTCATGGACATGCACTTTCTTCTTCCGTTTTCTCCTTAAATGCAACTTCCACTTCTTCTTCTAATGAGTGGCTTATTGATTCTAGAGCATCTTATCATATGGCTAAGGATAAAGACATATTTTCTGCTGTAAATGAATGTAACACCAAGAAAATATTTGTTGGTGATGATAGATCACTTAGTGTTGTAGGATCTGGAATAGTTCAAGTAGATAATGGTCATTTCAATGATGCATTATGTGTTCCAAGTCTTTCTTGTAACCTTCTATCAATATATCAAATCACTCATCTAGGTGAAGGTAAAACCGTAGAGTTTCCACCTCACCAAGTTGTAATCAAGGATCTAAAAGATCCTAAGCATGTTCTTGCAATTGGAATTGTTGATGGTATTACCAGGTTGTACAAGTTTGACAACTTTGGGTCATCATCTTTTCCATCATTTTTTGTTGCTCATAGCGATGGCTTGAGCAAACTTTAGCATTAGCGGTTTGGTCATCTAAACTATCGCTCATTGCAACAACTATGTAATGAACAGATGGTAATCGGTCTTCCTCTTGTTTCATGCAGAGATGGTGTTTATGTCGATTGTGTTCTCGAAAAACATCATCGAGACAATTTTGACAAGCTTGCCTCTTGGCATGCTTCGGGCCCTTTGCAGCTTGTTCAAAGTGACTTGTGCGGTCCACTTTCTTCTCCTTGTTTTCCTAGGTGCAAGTATTTCTTAACTGTCATTGATGAATTTTCCATATGTACTTGTGCTTACTTCTTAAAACATAAGAGTGACGTTTTTGACAAGTTTCTGGCCTACAAGACCCTTGTAGAAAAGCAATATGGACATCAAATTAAAAGGTTAAGAATAGATAATGGAGGCGAATATGTGAACAATAATTTTACAAGTTATTGTACTACATAGGGCATCCAAATGCAACACACTATTCCATATACACCACAACAAAATGGTGTTGCTGAGAGAAAGAACCACACATTAAAAGAAATGGCTAATTGTATAATCCAATCTAATGGATTAAGTCTAAAGTATTGGGCGAAAGCCATCAACTGTGAAAATTACATAGAAAATCACACTCGCACGAAGGCTCTTAAAAATATAACACTGGATGAAGCTTGGACTAAAATTAAACTAGCTGTAAGTCACTTCCGTGTAGTTGGAAGTATAGCATGGGCTCACATTCCTGATTCACTTTCGAATATATATATACAATGTATCTCGTTGGACTCTGTTTAATCTATAACAATTCCCTTTCGAAAATATATATAATGTATCTTGTTGGACTTTGTTTAATCTATAACGATTCTCGTTCCAAATATATACAGTGTATCTTGTTGAAACTATGTTTAATCTATAACCATTCTCATTCGAAATGTATACAACATATCTTGTTGAAACTCTGTTTAATCTATAATGATTCTCATTTGAAATATATAGTGTATCCTGTTGAAACTTTGTCACTTCAATACAAGTTTCTTATCTGAATAATCTTTGTTTTAGTACTAGGTTTTACCTATGAGTTTTATTGATTTTCTACTGGTAAAACGATTCTATTCATAGATCTAGAATCAAAATAACTATTTTATTTCTTTCACAGTTTTTCTGCATGAAACTTATGATATGCATCTATCTTCTCATAACAAATACTTAAATCTAATACTGTTACAAGTTATTTATGCTTTATAACCAATGATTTTGGCCATAGTAACTCATAATAAAACACAGTAAACATTCAGATAAACATATTCACAACAAAGAAGTAAAACCCGGAACTTGGGGAAACTACATGTTGAAGATTATGTTCCTCCAAACCTTAGACTAGAGTCTCAGTCAACCTCTGTCACCCCCAAGCTGAGTTCAAAATCTAAGGGGCTACCTAGGTGGCCTCTTGCAGAATTCTGACATCCAGCTTGTTGTCTGTAATATTTGAAAATTCACCGTGTCAAGTCAGTTTTGTGCGCAACCTTCTCGAGCTATCAGTTTGCATCTCAGGAATGGCGTCACATTCCCTTGTCATGACTTATTTAGTTTTCCTGGGACTTGTGACACTTATCTTGAGCCTCCCGCTCACTAACCACCTGATTCAATTCTACACATGTTCACAGATTCTCCTATAAATATGGAATGTGTCTTTTTGAAGTTGGGTTAACTCCACAACTTGTCTGCTTTCACTTGGCCAACCCGGCCAACCCCTTTAGATTCCTAACTCCCTCTTTAATAACTTCTTCGACATGTGCTATTTTTCCACATATATTTATTTTCATAAAATAATAAGGTTTTACAATTCGGATTTGGTTAATAGACCAAATTTCCTTTTGGAAAAATAATTAAAAGTTCAAGTAGTGGGGTATCACATTTATCATCTAATTCTAATCAAATAACAAATGTTATAAGGATGAGTTACAATTTTATATTTAAAAGAAGAATTTATCCAAGATCTTTACCAATATGATGGAGTTAGAATTGTACATTTGGAAAAAAAATCATCCAAAATCTCGATATCTAACCTGTGATTTCTGTGAGTTTTCATAGTCGTTGCATGTGTCGACCGAAACATATCCATCTTCACTAGCACACTTCGATCCCCCAACTGCCCGCCCCACACAGTCGGCCTTAACCTTCAACACATGTGTCATTATGGATTATTGTATTTTATTCTTTACGCCTATCAATTTAAAAATTATTTAAAATACAAAAATGCAAAGCACTCACCTTGAGGACAATTCGGTAACAAAATCTGGTTGTCTCCATTTCCTTGGAGAAATCCTAGGAAATAGTCCATTTCAGAGAGCAATATATTCCTAAATCGAATTTAAGATGCATTTTTTCCTTGTTTCAACTGACCATTTTAAGATGCCGACATATTAATGCCTAGAATAGCCAACGGCGAACAAAAAACGTTCTGGGGTTCTGAAAATCCAATGCTCAAATCAAACCCCAGATTTGGATGTTCCAACACATGAAACCACCTGTTCAATGAAGATAAAGCCAGAACTCCAGCGACCATACTCCCAAACCCTGGTTGAAGCCCTCGCTAAAGGTGGCACATGTTGATAAGCGACTAGGTGCGTAAATATGGACGATGCTTTTCTTTAAGGCTTACCATGTGGAAACGCCATATGGAGTAAAAATGCTGAAAAATCACTATGGGTAATTCTGGAGAGATCAGACGCTCGGATTGCTCAACGATGGTTGTATAGCTTGTGCTAGTATAGAGAGACACGTATACATTCATATTTCCCTGGAATTGATTGTGTATTTTCTCTGCCCTCACTGAAATCCAGAAGCAAAGGCATCTTGTAATCGTGATTTAAAATGTGTTGCTCTCCTCTTCCCCACCTGCGTGGTCTCTAAGGAAAATAGCACCTAAAAGGTACTGAAATCCAGAAGCAAAGGCACCTTGTAATCGTGATTTAAACTTCTTTTATGCTTTCCCCAACCACCACAGTTTGTAGCAGTTAATGGCACTGAGTTGTTCCAATGATCTCATATTTTCAACACCTAGAAACTCTTCTAGCGCATGACAGTGATTCACGTCTAGCACTTGAAGCTTGTTAAGATGCCACAATCCCCACATTTTTCTTAGCTTCTGGCACCTACTAACCTCCAACTTCTTCAAATATATCAACCTTTCAAGACCTGGCATCTCCTCTACCTTACAGTCCCTGATGTTGAGTTCTTGAAGTTCTGTAAGATTACGAAGACCGCCTACTTCCCCCAGTTTTTCAAAACCAAGCAATTTCATTGTTATTAGTGTATGTGGCAGTCCTCCAACCTTCACCAGATTATGGAAATATTGGATGTCTAGATGCTTGAGGTTGGGGAAAACGTCACGGGAAAGCAATATCTCAGATATTTCTGTCTGGAGTAGTTATAAATATTCCAGTCGGTACATGCATTGTTGATGTTGAGCATTGTAAATGAAAAGATCCAATTCCCTCATCCTTCTTCGCCGTGTCGAATCTGCTAATGTCTCTCTTTCTCCTTCAACCGGTTCTTGCCATGGCAGCTCACGTAATGGACACCACACCATACTTAACTTTTCCAGATTGTTCATCTTCACGACTTCTTGCGGTAACTAGGGGGATTCCACATGCCCTGATTCTTAGAGTTCACAATTGAGTCAACAACCCCAAGGAATCGGGAAAACATTCCAATATGTCGTAACCTTCTAAACGCAGTTGCTTCAAACTGCTTAATCGACCGAGGGAACATGGTAGTTGTTCCAACAAAGGGCTCCCTACATATAGAACTTCCAAATTGCATAGGTTTCAATATCCTCGAGCAATTCTTTTAAATGCAACATACCGAACAAATGGATCTCTTCCCTGGATCATTGATATGCCATGTGGAGAGGCAATACTTCGATGCTCTGGTAGTTTGAAAGTTCCAGATATTCCAGCGTGCTGATATGGTCGAACGTTTCCTCTGACAGGGTCAAATTGATGCAATTTCGCAAATTCAGATATTTAAGTCGAATTAAATTGTTGAAGCTATTTGGAAGAATATGCAAAGTCACACAGTGTGACAGACTGAGGTGCTCCTGATTTTTTAAGTGCCCGAAAGAAGCAGGTAGCCGCTCCATATAATATTGGTGGCTCACGTGTAGGTATTTGAGCGAGCGCAGATCACAAAATTCTTCTGGCAAAGCTTTTAGATGATCGATTCCACAGCAATCCACCACAATCTTTTCTATATGCTTCAACTGCCCAATAGAGTTGGGAAACTCTATAACTCCCACAACTCCAGAGGTGCCTGCAACGCGCAATGTTTATCTTTCCACAATAAGAAAGAAAGATGTGGTATCATAAATCTTGATCTGTAAAATCCTTCAAATGTGTTGTAGACCCCTATACTGGTATATCAATAGTAATAACATATCATACATAGAGCAGGAAAAATTGAAAAAGGAGATAATAAACACAACTTTGACCTGAGATTTTTCTAGCCACAGAAATTTGTTATCCTCCACATTTAAAACCCTTAAATTCTTCATTGGAATCCAGGAAGGAAGGTAAGAGTAGGCACAGTCAAACGTAGCCATATCATATTTTGTGACTTAGCCATACTCAATAAGCTTGGTAAAAGTTCATATTCAGTTTCAACAGTTTGGTACTTCCTCAACACGTCCATGATCCAACTGTTGAACCTAGTAACGATGCCAGGAATCGTGCTACTGTAAATAATGACGTTATCAACAGTCTTGATTCCTCGCACCCGGGTTATTCCCTATTCATTCTTTATAAACAAAAAATAAACAGCATAGCAACCATGTTTCTCGTTTTGTTGGTGTTGATTAAAGAAAACACGAAAGACGTTGATATGGATAGGAAGGTTTGAAGGATTGAGCCACTTACATGTGGTTGCTTCCACGAAAGCTTAATGTTGTCGGTACGTCGTCAAAGTCGCTTGGGAATTTCCCGATTTGAAATATCTCGCCCCCTATCCCTAAGATGGTCATGCATTTCTATTTTATTGTACATGTCCACATCAACAAGGCACTTGTTCTGTAATCTTAGAATCCCCACCGAGCCCTTCCATCCTGATCTATCCCATATTCTTATTGCCATATCGCTCTTTTCTCCAATGAAATAACAAGCAATGTCTAATAATATTTTTTGTTCCTCTCCATTCAGTGCATCACAACTAATTTCAAGACATCTCAGAATTTCCTTTGGAAGTCTTATTTCTCGAAGTTTACGCAATTGGTCTCCCCAGTAAAATTTGTTATTATTTCCGCAAAGAAGCACCCCAAACAACTTTAAGGATAGAGGCAATCCGTTGCAAGCCCTTAAGAACTCATCTACAACAGAGTGGAATCCTAGCAGTGGATAGGGCTGGCAGAAGGCATGTGAGCAGAATAGTTGTGTGTTGTAAATTGAGGCATGTTAACTTATAGATTGATAACTCTGTAATTCCTGAGCTTGTGAGGACATCCCTGTTCCTAGATGTAATCAAAATTAAACTATTGGGATGAAGGACATCCTTTAGTGGAAAAAATGCATCCAGCTGCACCAACATCATCTAAAATTATTAGAGCCCGAGAAGATGAAAGATACATAGTGAGCATTTCTACGCCTTCGTGAACGTTATTTATTTGCAAATCCTAATCACTCAAACCCTTGAGAAGTTTTCTCTGTAAGAAAGTTAGAGAACTTCTACCTGCAATCTCTCTAACATCAAATAAGAAGTAGGATTTGCTAAACGCAGAACTCTTCCTATTGAAGAATTCTTTGGCTAGTGTTGTCTTCCCTGCTCCACCTAATCCCACGATCCCCGGGACCAGTTGGATATGTGCCCACATGAACTGTTTTTTACTGCACTTTTTAAGCACGCATCAGACAACGTTTTCCAACATCCTCCCCTCCTCACTGGATCGTCACAACAACAACAAAAAAAAAGCCAGTGTACGTCAATAGAATCTATATTGATAACAAAGATGGAGAGTTTGAGTTCCAACCCATTATAGGCCTCGAGCTTGAAACCGATTAAGGACGAGACGTCAAAGAGGGATTTTCTCCAATTCTCGTGTTTGGGGATAGTATTATAATAGTAACCTAGGCACCACTTTCATTCCACATATCTGGGAGAGAAAACAATGACATGGACAGAGGGGTTAAGTAGTCTCTTGCCTTGCAATTCATCTCTGTCTAGGAAAAGGTGATGGTAGAGATGGCTAGTGAAGGTGTTTTTGATAACAGGGCCCTTATGATTGATGAAGTCGTAATTATGTCGATAGGCATCCCCTTATTGGAATCGATGGTTTAATCAATCTTTTAATCAAAAACTCCACTCTTATGGCCAATAATTAAAGATGTTGGCATATTCTTCATTTTACACTCAAATCAATGAATGAGATTTAAAGTTCATAACTTCTTTGCATTTATAAATGCATCAATTTACATGTTTACTTTTTCACATTTACTTTTTAGGATTAAGAAATTACTAAGTCAGGTTTTCAATTTCCACTAATTATACTTATACGAATACAACCTGTTAGCACTAGAAGTCACCTTCAGATTGCATAGAAGGTAAGCCCAATACCCATTAGTTTATGTGAGTGTAATTGAGTTTTAAGAGGTCAAATGGAGAAGACTCAATGATAATAACGTTCTAACTCAGAAATATGGACTAGCATGCACAAGCAATTGAGGTCTTGAATCAACTTTAGTCAGTAAGTTCGAGTAAGGGTGAATAGAGGGAAGACTTTGGTGAGGAGAGTGTAGAGGCATGCCGTGGACATCAGGTCTTCCAACAGCCTAAGGAGGAAAATTTAAACACAAGATCCTCTTGAATTCAAATCTCAAATAAACTAAAAGAAATTATAACAGCACTATAATCAAACATTCATCATAATACAGTTACAACAATTCATGTGAATCACTCATTCATGAACTCTCTCAGTACCAAAGACAAATAACATGGGGTAAGAAAGATGACTTAGATTAATCAAGAAGTCTCAAATCAAGTACATAACCAGAGAACCAGTGTTCTTCATCAAAATATTACAATAGCAAGGAGCCTAGCTCAATCATTCAACCTTAACAAAATATCAAAACTACCTACTTATACTCAGAACTGTCTACAACCACCAGGGGCGCGATCGGACCTCTGCATTTAAAGTTTTCAGTCGGTGCTTGCTCTGTCAGACTGTGCAGGCCTTCTCATGTCAGATGCGAGCTCGCCTCAGTTATGTGTTTTGCAGGAAAATCCGTCCAAAAAGAAAACTTCAAATTCCCAATATCCACTCACGGCCGTCCTCAACCTACTTTCCATTTATGGGGTGAGACGAGGTCTCAACCACTTCCCCCATTTCGATTAACTACCTTCATCGGGATCGGGACGAGGCTTGACACCCATGAATGTTCCAGGCGATGCCCACGACTTCTTCAAGTCAATCTCGGCTTCTCGAGGCCATGCAAATATTCTTATGTGAGCAATACGGGTGCTTTCAGCCTTTGGCACAACTCCTCTCCATCGCTCCATCCTACATGCGACCTCGAGCCATGACCTCTTCCTCGGAACGCCACCTCGGGCGAATCCATGCGATGGGTGCTAACCTTTCCTCCTGGCATTGCCTTCCACATGACCTTGGGCTGTGACCCTAGGCCCAATTCTTGGGCGCTTTGTGATTTCGCGCTTCGCAAAGTTGTGTCGTGCTCCATGCTAAAACATTCTATTTGCGAATCCGCTGATCTGTTGCCACGTGCCCCTCTGGTTGGATGGCTCAGATCCACTTCGCACTTTGCGCTTTGCAAAGTTTGATTTTTCCTCCTTTCGAGACCCCCGAGAGTCATTTCCACGAACCCTCTGATCGGCTGCCACTCATCCCCTTAAGATCTATGGTCCATATCTAATCTTCCTTTGACCTATGACTTCAGGCTTCGGCCACTTCAGCACTTCAGGCTTCAGCCACTTCGGCACTTCAAGCTTCATCCCTTCGGAACTTCGACCTTTTGATGAATAACTTTAACAATATTCTGAACTCCCAACTCCCATGCTAATTTTCCACTGTTGCTCTCTCCCAATGAGATCTATGGTCTAGATTTAACCTTTGCTCGACCTTGGGACTTCAAACCTTTTTCTATGGTGCTATACTTCGCACACTTTTGAAATTTTGCATGCCTGCGCGTCGTCGATCTGATTTGCCTGATGGATCTCCATCGTTGAAAGATAAGCTTGTCTATTTGCTTTATATTTTAAGCCCGAAATTGAATTCTATGAAAGCTGCGCTTTGTGCTCAAGGCGATACTTACACAAGCAAAGGACTGGGTCGCCCTGCGACCTTTAGACAACTTTATGTGATAACATTTGGCTCCACAGGGGATGGCATGCTCCCTGCGAGCTGCCAAGGACGCACAGTTCCAGTGCCTTAGTTGTTGGGCTATGGAGTCTAGCTCAAAACTTTCGCTGAATAAAATAGGGAAATATGTACACTACTCTACTTACAAAAAGAAAGAAAACACACATGCTCTAGAAGGAGCTTATTTATGTACAATCCTAAGCTAACTGATTTTTTGCAAAGCGCTAGATGAAAGCAAACTTCCACCATAACCACCCAGACTGTCTGTTGATGTAATTTTTTTCTTCACTGCATATTATCCACAAAAGGTTAAAGTATGACAACAGAACGATAACGTGGCTTGGAACACTGACAATACCCCTAAATGATGATAATATGAATAATTTGGTAGGATCCAATGCTTTTGGAAAGCACAACTCCATATACAACTCCACAGGGTCACAAAGTAGGCGACAAAACTTACTGGGTTGGTAACAGAAAACATGTTCTGCCCTACAGTTGCTCACCTCTGGTTGAATGTTTGTGGCAAGCACAGGTGAGTGAAAGGTTGATGCAGCTAGTTGATCCACCTCTTCTTTGTCTACTCCGATAACATCTGCTAGCTGAGGGTAAGGAATCTCTTCGTGTATATCAATGACTGGATGCTTCTCTTTATCATGTTGTTGAATATCTTCTGCGGACCCAATATGGTTGATTTCCACCCAATGATTTTCCTTAACAAATAAAGGGAAAGGATCTATAGTATGGTCTTTTAAATCCTTCATATCCACATCGGAATCCAATTCATAGTTGTCATACGCAGGCTTGCTTCTCCCCAAGTCAACAAAACGTAAGGTAGGGATCTTCTCATTTACAGGCTCAGGACAGGAGGTAAACTGCACATTTAGCTCTCCCATTTCTCCTTCATGGCTCTCCCAAGGATCTGATTCATAATAATCATAAATAGAAACCAAGTAAAAGATCTACTCTTCGTTATCTTCACTACTTCCTTGTTGTTGTTCCTGATCTAATTCATGCTCACTATCTTCTTGCTTAGAATTTGAAACATACTGATAGTCTTCATGCTTATGTACATGCAATTTTTCAAGAAATGATTACATACGAACCCCCTTGCTAGCCTTGATGTTCTCTTCGACTTCCTCAGCATATTTGAACAAGTGTCTTAACAATGAATATCTCCTCTCTCTTAGGAGAAGGACAAGCTATGAATGTTGAGCCATGACATAGTACACCATGGCAACAGTCTATGTGGGTCTAATCTCCACAGGCATACTATGGTAAACACTGTAAAACCTTCTATTGAAGACAGCCAAGGCTTCCTCTTCCCCTCTCATCAAGGCATTAAACTCAAAACAGTACTGATCAAGGGACTTGTTCTCACCCCAACACTTTAAAAAATCATGGCATAGCTCGATCCAAGAACCAATAGAACCAGCTCCCAGACACCTAAACCACACATCAACATCCCCAAACAAATACTGCGAGAACAACCTCATGGTAACATCATCATGAACGATCTCATACTGGTCAACAAAGTTCTCGAAGGTCTCCAAGTGCCTCTCAGCTGTAACATGATGCAGGTGATGTGGCAGCCTTAAAGGTTTAAACATCTTGTCTCTAATCTTAGCTTGAAAGATGGTTGGCTAAATATAGGATTTAACAAGAAGATGGGAAGGCTCAACAGAAATAACAGAAGGTAATGAGATCTGAGAAGGCTTTGAATCATTTTCAACCCTCTCAAGGCTACAAGGGTGATCAATTCCTAGAGGAGATGAAAAACAAATCTTACTTTTATGAATAGGCTGAGGTGAAGACACAAGATCAACATCTACATCATAAGAAGAGGGCATGTCTTCTCCTTCCAAGGATGGATAAATAAAGGAAGGCTTATAATCATTTGAATAGACAAAGAAGAGGATAATCCTCCTTACATGTGAAGGGAAAGAGAGAAATGAGTTGATAAAGAAGAATATGATTTCATAAAGAAAGCTCATAAATGGACACCTGGTCATCCCCTTCGGTATGGTCATCTTTCTGTCAACAAGCCCCTCCCTAGTGGAGTCTTTGAGTTTGGAGTCGCCAGGTGAATGATATGCAGTCTGAATGTGTTTGGTCTTTGTTCACCATCAAAGGCCAGATCTGAACGTTATCGCTCTCTCAGAGAGATTTTCAGTCTGGGACAACAACTAAAGCCTTCTTGAAAAAGCTTTCCTTCCTTAAAAAATCATCCCTGGGTCAACTTCAAAAAGGTGTAGCTAGAGGCAGTTGTGAAGTGGACCTCGTGTGTCTGCCTCTGGTAGCCACAACTGAAACAGTGGAGTCGAAATAGTGTAGTCACTAGGTGCAAGCTACAATCTTCAATGGTTCTGATACCTGATGCACCTTCAGAATCATAAGCTCTTTGTCGTTCTATCCCAGGGAATTTCTTCAATTCGTCCCCGACAACAACACCAGAAATGTTAGCACTAGAAGTCACCTTCGGATTGCATAGAAGGTAATCCCAGTACCCATCAGTTTATGTGAGTGTAATTGAGTTTTAAGACATCAAATGGAGAAGACTCAATGATAATAATGTTTTAACTTAAAATCTGGACTAGCATGCACAAGCAATTGAGGTCTGGAATCAATTTTAGTCAGTAAGTTCGAGTAAGGGTGAATAGAGGGAAGACTTTGGTGAGGAGAGTGTAGAGGTTTGTCATGGACATCAGGTCTTCCAGCAGCCTAAGGCGGAAAAACTTAAACACAAGATCCTCTTGAATTCAAATCTCAAAGAAACTGAAAAAAATTATAACAACACTATAATCAAACATTCATCATAATACAGTTACAACAATTCATGTGAATCAGTCATTCATGAACTCTCTCAGTATCAGAGACAAATAAGATGGGGTAAGAAAGCTGACTTAGATTAATCAAGAAGTCTCAAATCAAGTACATAACCAGAGAGCCAATGTTCTTCATCAAAATATTACAATAGCAGGGAGCCTAGCTCAACCATTTGACCTTAACAAAATATCAAAACTACCTACTTATACTCAGAATTGTCTACAATCACCAGGGGCGTGATCAAACCTCTGCATTTAAAGTTTTCATTCAGTGCCTATTCTGTCATACTGTGTAGGCCTTCTCATGTCAGACGCGATCTCGCCTCAGTTATGTGTTTTGCAGGAAAATTCGTCCAGAAGGAAACTTCGGATTGCCAATCTGCACTCACGGTCGTCCTCTACCTGCTTTCCATTTATGGGGTGAGACGAGGTCTCAACCACCGCCCCCTTTTCCATTAACTACCTTCATTGGGATCGAGACGAGGCCTGACACCCATGGATGTTCCAGGCAGTGCCCACGACTTCTTCAAGCAATCCCAGTGCCTTGAGGCCATGAAGATATTCTTCTGTGACCAATATAGGCACTTTCGGCCTTTGGCGCGGATCCTCTCCATCGCTCTATTCTGCATGCGACCTCGGGCCATAACCTCTTCCTCGGAACTCCACCTCGGCTAACTCCACGCGATGGGTGCTAAGCTTTCCTCCTGGCATCGCCTTCCACGTGACCTCAGGCTGTGACCCTGGGCCCAATTCCTGCGTGCTTTGTGATTTCGCGCTTCGCAAACTTGCATCGTGATCCATGCTAAAACCTCTGATTCGCGAAACTGCAAATCCGCTGATCTGTTGCCACGTGCCCCTCTGGTTGGACGACCCAGATCCACTTCACGCTTTGTAAAGTTTTCTTTTGCCTCCTTTCGAGACTCCCCAGAGTCATTTCCACGAACACTCTGATCGGCTGCCACCTTTCCCCTTAAGATCTACGGTCCAGATCTAATCTTCCTTTGACCTGTGACTTCGAGCTTCGACCACTTCGACACTTCGGGCTTCGCCCCTTCAAGACTTTGACCTTTTGACAAACAACTTTAACAATATTCTGAACTCCCAACTCTCGTGCTAATTTTCCATCGTTGATCTCTCCCGATGAGATCTACGGTCCAGATTTAACCTTTGCTCAACCTTGGGACTTCAAACCTTTTGCTATGGTGCTATACTTCACGCACTTTTGGAATTCCACATGCCCACGCGTCGTCAATCTTATTTTCCTGATAGATCTCCGTCGTTGAAAGATAAGCTTGTCTGCTTGCTTTGTATTTTAAGCCCGAAATGGATTTCTATGAAAGTTGCGCTTTGTGCTCAAGGCTGAAACCTGCGTAAGCAAAGGACTGGGTCGCTCTGCGACCTTTAGACAACTTTATGTGATATCACAACCTAGATTACTTAACTTTTAACATTTACATATTAATTAACTTTTTACATTTTAAAATAACATGGCACCTACTACTTTTTTACTAATATGTTTTCTATTTTTTCTTACACTTGGCTTGTTGTAACACTTCACAACCTGGCATGGCCAGGAGTGGAAATAAGTAGCTTTAAATTCTTACTTCAGTTATGAAATAATTTTCAGGAAGTGGCATGTAGTTACACTGTGAAACCCGGAGTGGTGAGGACTGCAAAAAACTACATTTCAATTTTTACATTTGCTTGACTTGTGAAATAATTAGGGTGTGTCCATGTGTGGTAAATTTTGAGAGGAGTGGGAAGAAATGAATTGTGCGGAGATTTCCATCACCTGACAGGAAGGGGAGTGGTATCAAATATGGCATATGAGTCGTGAATAGATTAATATGAGTAAATAAGTTATAATTCCATTCCTATATGCATGCTATTACACATCACAAGAGGAGAGATGATGAAATTGTTTCTTGCTAAGACTACTATTGAGCATCAGGAGAGGAGAGAGGAGGTTGATCATAAATTGTTTCTTGCAAAGACTGTAAAAATTACATTCCATTCAAGCATTCAGGTACAAACATATATATTATTTATATATTGATTAGGTACAAACATATATATTATTTATATGTTGATATGTTTTTCTTTAGAAATGTTGTGCTTTTTAGTTCATTCAAATTTACTAGCAAATTAGGCTTGTGCCCTTTCATTCAGTACATTCAAATTTTATATTTCAGATTTATATGCATTCATATTTTATAATTCAACCTGTGCTCTTTAATTCATATTTGATAATACATATTTGTATTCATTCATATTTTATAATTCTGCCTGTATTTGGATTTTCAATGCATTTAGATTTTATAACTCAGATTTTCAATGCATTCATATTTTATTAATCAGATTTTATATGCATTCAGATTTTCCCATACCTTCCACCTCATGAGCACATGGGGACTCAACATTTACATTTATTCCTAAACTTTTAAATGAAGATACATGATTCACAACTCCAAAATCATGCTTTTATAGCCTAACCTTGTTAATGGAAATCTGCCCTATTTTATGGCGTACCATGCTCTCAATATATTCCATAGTGATAGGCCTTTCCATATCACAGTGCCTAGAGAATTTCCTCGGACAAATTTGTCAATCTATAGTGATAGGCCTTTTCTAGATACCAATGTCCAGAGCATTTCCTCAATCAACTTTGTCGTGTCCCCTTCTTTATTTCCTTCTTCAAAAACCCCACCCCAAAAGTCTAGTTGGCTTCCATTCTAAGTATGCAATAACAAACCAACAACCTAAAACTCACAAAAACAAAACAAAACAAGAACTGCCAAAAGTCAATTCCCATAACAATGAATTAAAATAGACAACGATGCCTTTCCTCCCACCTCCTCTTGCAACACCAGGAATTAGTATCCGCAGAAAAAGAGAGCCATAGCCCCAAATACCATTTCCAAGGATATGTGATGTAGCACACCACTTCTTATCCGTGGACAAAGAGAGTCGTGGCCCCCATAAATCCCTTTAGAATCCCATCCCAATCTTGTCTAGAGTCAACCCATTTTAAA
>JASDQU010109594.1:21891-31914 GCA_032191745.1 Picea mariana | reverse complement strand
ATATTTTCCTTTTAATTATTTAATAATGTTTTCAAACTATTTGATAAAACTGATAGGCATGATAAATTAAAGGTGTTTTTTTATCTTTTTCGCTTAAAAAAATATGAAATGGAGAGGCATCATAAATTAGGTTTTGGATAGATTATATATATATATATATATATATATATTCCTTTTAACTATTTAATAATGTTTTCAAACTACTTGATAAAACTGATAGGCATGATAAATTAAAGGTGTTTTTTAATCTTTTTCGCTTAAAAAAATATGATTTATATGACTTCTTTCTCTCTTTCCACAATAATATTGACAACTATGAAAATTAGGTTCATCAGTTTAAAAAGATTATTGCCTAAGTTTTATCAGTTTAAAATGCTTATTGCCCCATTAGGCGTTCACCTATTATGATTCAAAATCTATATTAATTTATATGATATAATTGCCTTTGAATTCATTGTCCACGTGTAAATACTATTTCATGGGCACGGTTTAATATCAATATATAATTAGATTTGAAACGTTTAAATAAATAGTGGATTTTATTTTAAAAAATAATTTTAGAATAAAACCTAATTAAAATTTGTGGGTCTCTCAAAGCACAGGGACAGAAACAGATATGGAGCACGAAGGCATAAATATAAACCACAGATGGCTACAAAATGAATTTCAATCGTGTGTTCAATAACTTGTTATTTATAGACATGACGGTCGACCTTGAAAGAAGATCGACGGTTGGTTGTTTCTGTATTGTAATTAATTATTTATTTTACTGGAATGGTGGGTGGAAGTACGAGGGCTTGGTATATTTCTATTTTAATTATCTATTTATTTATTTTAGTGTACTGGGTGGAAATGTTGGTATTTTACAGTTAACTAAATTTTTTTTGGAATTTTTTTTTAAATGTTAAGTGAAAATGGAAAATGAAATAGGTTTAGTGCATTGGTAGATGGATATTTATTAGAATATAATTTATTGGTATGGAAAATGATTATGATTAATATATAGTATAATGGTAAATAGATGTGGAAGAGAAAGATGGTTTTTTTTGTTTTATATTTATTTAATTAAGTGTTTATTAGAAAAAGTTAACTATTTTTTTTTTTTTTAATTGAAATTTTTACTTTAAATTGATAAAATCATTGTTTTGTAATGTATAAATGTATTTTTATTTAAATTATATGATATTATAATTTTATCATAAATTTTAAAATTAAAATGTTTATTTTCCATTTCATTCATGACAATAAAAAAAATTATTTAATTAAATTTTTATACTATAATTTTATTGTTATTGATGTGTCAAAATTAGCATTAATGTTTTTCAATTCACTTGAATGATATTTCAAACTGCACTAGAATGATCTGTCAAAATTACCATTTAGACAAAATAACATAGTGAAAAACAAGTTTGTCAAGTAAGTTTTAAATTTAGAGACTCCGTGGTTGCTTCTTTTGTAAGTTTATGGAACAAAGTGACATACAACAGGTATTGACTCCGAATTGATTATCAAAATCAGCACGATGACACTAGTTTTTCGTCGTAGTCCCTGCCGAGTAAGTTTTAAAATGGATTAAGCCAGTGGGATACACTTTCAAAGATAAAGGAAATCCAATACATGTGCTTAAAAACTGATCTACAAGATGTTTGAATTTTGGTGATGGATGAGGCTAACAGAAAGCATATGAATGGAAGTGTTGTTCACTAATCTTGTTAGCTCATGCATTGTTGATGCCATTTGTCTTGTGCTTATGAGAACATCCTTGTAGTGGGATATTGTAACAAAAAATAAGCTATAAAACCGTAGGACATCCTTCATTGGAAAAAGTGCATGCCATTGATCGACATTATCTACATCATCTAGAATTATTATAGTGTGAGTAGATGCAAGATACCTTCTAATCAGTTCTATGGCTTCAACAATGTTATCTATTTGCAGTGCGAAGTATGTCAAGTCTCGAAGAAGTTTTCCTTGCAAGGAGTTCAAAGACCTTCTAATTGCAGTCTCTCTTACATAAATAGGATGGTAAATCTTCCTATTGAAGAGTTATTTGGTTTTCTTTGTCTTCTCTCTTACATAAATAGGATGGTAAATCTTCCTATTGAAGAGTTATTTGGTTTTCTTTGTCTTCCTGATTACACCTAAGCTCATTGTTCCTAAGCCTTGAGCTTTCTCACTCTACCTATGCTACAATGACAACATGTTCTCAAAATCTCATTATTTTTCTGCAATGACAACATGTTCTCAAAATCTCATTATTTTTCTGCAATGACAACATGTTCTCAAAATCTCATTATTTTTCTTCGAGGCCAATTGGAAATCAGTGTAGTCAAAAAATTCTATGTTTTGGATTATGTTTTGTTATTTTTTCTGATCAATTTTGTCCAAAATTCGGTCAACAATTGTTGGAATTGTAGATTTGAGTTGTTGAGTTTGTACAATTTGAGTGCTCCATGGTTTCTCACGGCCCTAAATACATTTAAATGCATTAAAAAATGTAATTTAAAAAAGAGAAAATTACAATTTCACAAACAATTATATAATGAGATTATGCGCTGCCAAAAAAGTCCAAAATGTAGAAGGTTTAGACTACACCATTGAAAATCTCGCAACACTCAAGGTTGTTTTTCTACGCTTTTTCAATACACATCGCATGAATTTATCCAACAACTTTCCTCGTCATTGGAAACTGATATTAATATAAAGGAGTTTAAATGTTCTATGATTTGGAATTTTCCTAGTGATCATTGGCGAACTCCGATTATAAAAAAATCATTGGAATTGCAATTTTTTTCATTGCTAAAATTAGATTTTTGAATGTATAAATGAATTCGATGCCCTCAAAAACCCTTATTGCACCTAGATTGTACAATCTTAATAGTTGTTATATATAAATCCAACAATTTTTTAAAATTTTTAATTAGATTTTGGAAAAATATAATCGAAAAATATTCAAATTGTTGAATGTTTAGACTATGCATAATACAAAAATAACATTAGGTTTATGTCAATACAAGTTAAATTAATAATGAGTTCCTAAAGAATTAACCGGAGTTCCAATCTATTGAAGGTCAAAGTTAAATCAATAATGAGTTCTAGAGACTTAAGAGTTCCAACCTATTGAAGGTCTCGAACTGGAAAAGTTAAATCAATAATGAGTTCCTAGAGACTTAAGAGTTCCAACCTATTGAAGATCTCGAACTGGAAATCACTTTAAGATCGAGATGTCAAACATGGCTTTTCTGCAATTTTCGAATGTTTGGTTGTCACATCCTCATTTCTATTCATGAATATTCAAAGCTCAAGCATAATGTTCATTTCTATACATCCATCAAATATCAGAGGGCTTAACGTTATGAAGACGAAAATGATAGTAGCCCTAAAATTCAATAGAAGGATGAGCTAATCTAGGCACCATCTTGACTTGGAATATTTACGTGAGAAAATAGCACCAGTGTGCTACATATGATATGCAAGGTATATATATGATATGTGTCCAGGATGAGCTAATATAGGCACCATCTTGACTTGGAATATTTAGGTGAGAAAATAGCACCAATGTGCTACATATGATATGCAAGGTTTATATATATGTTATGTGTCTGGGCTTTAAAATATCTATATTAAGAACTCATGCATATATAATTTGTTTTTGAAGATTTGTGTCTGTTTTAGATATTGAAAACACTATGGCACTTTTATCAATAATACATACTAAAATTTTAAAATATATATATTAAGTGTGAGTGAGTATTTTATATATATATGAAGTCATGGTGTATAGTTTATATAATGCACAAGTGTATATTTTATCTTGCACATCATAAGTTCTTCTAGTAGTAATGATAATAGTAACGACAACAATAATGGTTATAGTGTCATTAAAGGAAGTGGTGCTTTATACGTCATTAGGAGCGTCAATGCTTGCAATTATTAGTATTGATGCATAATACTCATTTAAAGACATAGATGCATAAGTAGCACTATTGCATTTGGGGTTAAAATCCAACATTTAGATCTAATTTTGATTTTTTTTTTAAATAATTTTAGTCTCGAAAATAAGTGAGTATTCATAAAAATAAAAATGAATTAAAAAATATTTTATTCTTTAAACTTCACTTAGCCAACATCTTCACACTAATTTCTATATTTCCATTGAGAAACATGGATTAATAGACATATACTTCTTATTCTTATTAACTTGCTCAAGGGCTTTTAAAATGATTTGGGTGGGGAGGTAACAAGAAAAGAGTGAGAGGGGGGATGAGATGGAGTTTATGGTTATCGATATAGACCTTGTAGAAGAGCATTTAATGTTATATATGCTAGAATATATATTGTCCAATATAAATATGCTTTATATCAATGCTCTGTTGAGGGGTGCATATTGTTTGCAATATGGACATAAGCAATTTTGATAACCCCTTTGTTGGCGTGCAGTGGGCAGACTTGGGGTTAATCATTAAAATATCAACAAAGCCTTTAGACACTGGCCCTTTCGGCATCACCTGCAGAGCAAGTGAAGTCTCACCCAAGGCATCTAGAGGGGTTGCAGAAACCAAGGTTCTACAGTGATGAGGGGAAGCAAGGTATTCAACATATCCTTACTAATACTCTACTCATGTGCGCAAGTTCCATTACTTAACAATTACTGATAACGTGACATATCATGTTTGTGACATTCCTTTACTTTATGTTCATCCAATTACCAATTACCAATTACTTCATTGCGTGACTTTGTAACAACATATATGAATAATTCATTCAATACATTTAAGCATTTTTCATCATTGCACCATAACAGTAAACATCATAACATGCAAACATAGCACATCACAACACACAGGTTTAACGTGGTTCACTCAACTTGGTCTACGTTCACAACGACTTGCTTATTCTATTATTCATTGATAAGATTTTATAGTTGTGTATTGCGCTACAAAATAAGCAACAATAACATTACCCAAACCTTCCTAGTCGTTCTACTGCAGTGCGAGCTTCACTCCTCAATCATACCTCAAACTTATTCCTTCGCTCTACTCAAATTACCCAACAAGCATTAAGAACTTCTCATGTGTCGAACCCCTCTACCCAAAAACCCTTTACATATTTATACATCAAAATAGGGCTAATATCGTTACAAAGTGGACAAAATGTCCTCAAAATCCTAACAGTCTATAATTTTTTCCCTTCTTTTGCACGTTGCTCCATTGTGCATCATTCTATCTTGCACTTTGACTCCTTAAAATCCGCTACCGTCGGGCGCTCTAGTCCATCTTCTAACTTCCTTTTATTCTTTGAATTCTTCTGGTGTCAATCCCAAAAATTAACCAAAATGCATATCCAACAGACCCCCAACACTCACATGTGGCTCGTCCCGAGCTACTGAAGCCTTCTTCCAATGCGCCATGAATTTTTCGAAGGTCTCTTTTGTTGTCCTGACCTTTTCCTTGACCTCTAGTTCCTTTAGAAAAATTTGGGCAACTTATCTTGTAGTGACGCGAGCCTGCATCTTCTCGACACCTTCATTAGTTGCATGTTTGATGATTCCTTGAGTTACTACTATGGTCATTATCACTCTGTATGCTTCCTCTAGTAGTATTTTTATCTGTTATGTGTGAGCCTGTTGCTCCACCCTTAGTTGATTCATTTTTTAATACAACTTTATATTCTCATTCATCGCAGTTACTACCTCAGCTAGCAGTAATGTGCCCATCGCGTCTATGAATTTTTGCACCTTTTCTTGTGCAACTTGGATCTTATGAATGATTTCTTGTTGTTCCTTATCCTCGTTGAGTTGTCTCCAAATTCCCATAGTCTATGTATATAGTTGAGCACACTCTACTTCTAGATTATTTATACTTTCAACCGTTGTTTTCACGGTTTGCTTCCTCATCTCCCTCTCTTCAAGTGGAGTGCTTGGTGTCACGCCGATTTCTAGATCAACTATTCATGCATGGAAGCCGTGAATGACTTCACTTATCTTCATGACTTGATCTTCCATTGGGGCCTCCTTCTCTATCTGCGCCTCTGGGGGTTCTTGATATACCTTATCAAATGCATGTTGCATTCTTTCTACCTTATACATGGCCTCATCGCACTCATGTTTAACTTTGTTGTACTTTATCTCTAATGCAACATTTTTTGTCGTAACCTTCACTAACTCGTTGGATGTCTTCTCTGCGTGCATGTTCAGCTCTTGCATTGTGCTCATCTTTAATTCATGCAATAAATCTATCGGTAGTTGTGATAGCACTAAGTCAATGTGACCTATTTCCCTAGCATGTTCCTACATTTCTGTGGTGGGGAATGTGACTACCCCTATCACTAGCTTAATCAATATTCATTCTCTTGGGACTGCAAAGGACTGGGATATTTTTGGCCATGCCTCTTCAATATTGGTAGTGCTTTTTTTTTGTTCCTCCTCCGTCTGTCTCCCTGACGCAATTTTTATTGCTTTTAATAGTTTTCGCAGTTATGCCATTTGTTCTTGCATGCATTTGCTCATCTTTTTTTGTTGTTGTGTTGCACATGAAATGTGTCGTTAGTGAGGTCTCTTACTTGGTCTCCTATATTCTCCATATATCCCTCTATCAAAGCATGGATAACCACTTCCTTAACGACTTTACGCTTCAATCATTGTTGTCTGGGTCTCCCTATCTCTCGCTCTTTTCTCTTCCTATGATTGTGCAGTGTTGTATGTTGAGTTGTTTCCTCTGGGCCCTTTCCTCTATCCTGGTTGAATCCTTCTTCTTCATCCCCATCGACCTCATGTATTTTCAGGTTTTTCTTCCCTAATGGCCCTGTCTCTGCTAGTGAAATCTTCCACTCATCTTCCCAATCGACCATAATGTGTCCCATTTCCTCTCCCTTCAATTTGTATTGTGTTGGAAACCACTGTTGATTTGGGTCCTTCTTTGCTTGTATGTACATGTGGCGATGCCCTACTTTAAAATGTGCCACTTCCTTATATGCCTTCACCACTTGTGGTGGTATGCGCGGGGTCCTCTCTATGTTTTCCCTGATAGTTTCCTTGTAAATATAAAATGCGACATTACTATCCATTTGGCACGCCTTATGTGTAGTATATAAAAGGTTCTGATAGTGCACGGATAAACATGGCTTCTGCATGACGCCCAAAATTATGTGTCATCTGGCTCTCTCCAAGCTGATAGTGTGATTAGAATTAGTAACCATGAGTATTGGAACTTGGTCCCTTTGTCTTGTGCTTCCTCACAATCGATAAAAAAATGGTTTAGCAAAAATGTTTCCCAGTTCATTTGGACACCTCAACTCATCGTTATGACCATTGTTGACACTTGATCTTTTCTACACTTCCTTAATATCTTATAGGTTAAGGCTTGCATCGTAAACCTTACCATCGGGTCACATATGCTTGCATCATCCAATCCACGTTGTAATGTGCACTATTAAATCAGTATCAATGGACAATGGGAATTTGCATGTCAAGCCACATGTATCCCTCGTGCACACAACTTAGCAACATTTTTACACTCGTATTGATCTCCTGGCTCTATCCAAAATGCGGTATATCGAATAGGTTTAGAAGACCTACTTTTGACAACCCCCTAGCCCACATTTGTGGCTTGATGACTATCATATGAGTCTTGGAACTAATGAACTTTATCAAAAATTTGTTGGGTACTAGCTATGGAAACTTCTTTTTATCTATGATGTCGTGGTCAACATATTTTAGAGTTGGTATTAGACCTAACATATCCCCTTCCACAATGAATTCCTCTAGAATCAGTGGCTCCACTAGTGAGTACTTGCATCCTTATGTAAGTTGATGTGCTTCACAGATGGATTTCTTGGTGAGATATAATCCCTGGGGAATCTTTCTGATGAGGAAGATGCCTCCTATGTCTTTTCTACTACCGGTAGCATTGCGGGTTGACCGCACGGTTTCTTTGGTACTGACGTTGATTTTGTTGCAACCTTAGGTGATGTCATCATCCTCTGCGACACTAGTCTCAACTTTCAACTAGTTCTGGAACTCAGTTCTGAACTTCGGCTATGTAACTTTGGCTCTTCAGCTCTGTAACTTAAAATCTCTATTATGAAAATTTTGAATGATAATAACCTTCCCCCGTCATCCCTTTTCTTTCTTTTATACTGCATTTCCAGTTGTAGCTTCCCTTCACACCTAAATTTTTTTTCTAATCCACTAGTGGTTGGCATTCATTACCTGCTTGAATGCTCCATTGCTATGTATCTTCGGTGAATTCTCCGTTCAATTCTATAATATTTCACGATCTTCTACATTTAATGGTACGCGACGCCACTACTTCACCGGCATGGTGACTCTTTATTGTGCATCCCGTCATGGATTGTCTTAAATTCTCTTAGTTGTCATCTACACAATTTCTTCTCTTTGCACGATATCTTTTCTTTGCGCCAACTTGTTTCCTTTTTATGTGTGCTATTCTACTTGATTTTCTCTCATCTGCGACATTTTCCTTCTTTTCCTTTTTACATATGAATCTTAACTTCTTTGACTCCTCAACTTTCGACCGCTTCCCTTAACCCTTTTCTTGCGTTTTTCCTATTTTACTTGTTTTTTCTTTCTTTTTCCTTTTTTTTTGTCTTTTCTTCCTGTAGTACACTATGAAACAAGTTAACCTGTGCATTTCACCTAGTGTGAGGAAGGATGACTATCCCTGTACAATTTAAACCAACTCCCATTCACTAGGCCTTCCATGACTTTTCCATCCAATTGTTCCAACTAAACAACACATGCTTTTGTTTCATATCGGATCATGTATGGTCCTAGCTAGTGTGTCCTAAAATTCCCAGGGTGCTATAAGAACTTATTGTCATATAGCAATACTAAATCTCTTGTTTGGAAATTCCTCAACTTGATGTGTCGATCATTCCATGTCTTTTTCTTGTGCCTTTTGTACTTGTTGATAGAAACCTGCAACAAATCGGTCTTACTCTAATATCTGTAACTGGGACAATATTTCTTCTATTGCGTCGGAATCCATAAGGTCTGCCATCGCAACAATGTGCATACTTGGTATAAGAAACTCCATGTGAATTACTGCTCTATGTCCATACATTAATCTAAAAGGTCCCCGGCCTTTCAATTTCTTGTATGTAGTTTTATAAGCCCATAACACTGTAGGTATTTTTAAGTTCCAATCATCCCATCCTACATTGCAAACCTTGTTCAATGGATTCTCTAGTATCATACTAAAGGCCTCCACAGTTCCATTTGATTGTGAGTGATATGGAGTGCTCTTTCAATGTTGTATCTGGAACTCTTTTGTCAATGCTGCAATTGTATTGTTCAAACATTGAGTCCCCTGTTTGCTCATAAGTACTTCAGGACGCCCAAACCTTGTAACTATGTTCCCAAATAAGAACCATGCAGTTGTCTCCGTGCTGCAATCTATAATTGGTTTTGCCTCTACCCATCTTGTTAAGTAGTATGTTGCGGTAATTATGCACTTGTCTCATGTTCTATTTGTTGGTGGATTAATCGGTCTAACAAAATCCACTACCCATTTGTCAAATGCCTGTAAGGTGACTTGTGGATTCAAATACACCTCATCTCTTCATGACGACCTTCCTACTATATTGCAAATGTCCCAGCTCTGACAATAATATTCCTTCATGTCCTTATGGAGGGTGGGCCATCATAGTCCTGCATGTAAGATCTTCTGTGTTGTAGCCTTTCCTGCATAATGACCCCCTACAATTCCATCATGCACCTCTACTAGGATCATAATTTGTCTTTATTGTTCTAGAACACAGCATCGCAGTATCCCATCTATGCCTAACTTATATAAATTTCCTATGATCAATCGATAATCCGATACTTTAATCACTAGCTACTTATTTTGTGTTACTGTCATATCGGATGGAGCCACTCATGTGCTTAAAAGTTGAACAATTTCTGCAAAGTGGTCGTCTACCATTTGATATGAGAATAATTGTGCTTCTGGTAAACTATCATCTAGGTTCCCTGTGTCTTCTCATGTTAGTATCCAGGAAAAT
>JASDQU010109593.1:109527-121366 GCA_032191745.1 Picea mariana | reverse complement strand
AGTGGTGGATGAGATGAAATCCTATGAATCATATGTGGGTTTCGACTATGAATCAGAACCATAAAGGGGGAGACAGACCATTGACGTGAAACCCAATGCCACCGTTGCGACCACCAAAATCCAGCCCACTGAAACAGACGAGCTATAGGAAGGAGAGCACCTCTTTCATTCATAGATGTGAGTGAAAGGCACGCCGCTGCACTTCATCATTGATAGTGGTAGCCAGAATAACCTCATGTCAGCATAGGTCATTAAGCATCTAGCCCTATTGACAACACTGCACCTGCAGCCTACACCAGTGGATAGCTCCACTAAGGAAGCGATCTCTACATCAGCCAACAATGCTGCCTATCGTACAACATCAAGCCCTTCAAAGATGAGGTATTGTGTGATGTTTCTCCTCTCGAAGTTTCTAATGTTCTTTTGGGCCAAACTTATTTATGTAAATGTCATGTTGTATATGAGTCTAGGCCTCACAATGTTATTATTACTTTGAACAGGAAATTGTACAGGATAACCAAGTCAGTCCCACTTAGTGTTATTTCCTTGATCTCTTCCAAGCAATGCAGGGAGGTCATCTTTTAGACCAGGAATTTTTTCTTCTTCGTGATTCACTCTCTTTGTGAGTGAAATATTGTAGCCACATCCAGGGCCTCTGTGGCCGGCCTCTCCACACAACAGAAGAAAGTGGATAAGGCCATGGAATTATACACAGATATCTTCGCCTCACCTACTAGGGTACCTATGCACTATTAGGTCAAGTATCCCATCAATCTGACCCCCGACGCACTACTTCCCAATGGGCCAATATACCATCGCTCTCTATTAGAAAATGAGGAGATCAAGCGACAGATCCAAGAATTGCTCCACAAGGGGCACATCCATCCTAGCTCATCACCTTGTGGGAGCCCAATCGTGCTAGAGCATAAGAAAGACGAGACCTAGTGACTCTGCATTTATTATAAGGCCCTAAATAAAATCACGGTTAGGTATTGGTACCTAATTCCTCGAATCGACGATCTCCTTGATCAGCTCAAGGGGGAAAAATACTTAGTAAGATTGATCTGAAGTCTGGCTACCATGAGATCCCAATAGAATAGACAGATGTATGGAAGACAACATTCGAGTCAAAATAAGGTCTCTTTGAATGGCTGGTCATGCCCTTTGGTTTGACAAATTCTCCAACAGCTTTCATGAAGATGATGGACGATATTCGACAACATTTCACCAATAATGTTTTAGTGGTTTATCTGGATGACATCCTCATCTACAACAAGACTTGGGAGGAACACTTGCAACATATTCAATAGGTCTTGCACACCCTACAGCAACACAAGCTATCTGCCAACTTGGAAAAATGCTCCTTCGGCATGGACATAGTCCAGTACCTAGGATACATGGTTGACCAACATGGTGTGGATGTGGATCCTGCCAAGATCCAGGTCATCTGTGACTGACTAGCCCCAACCACACTCACTGAGCTTCAAAGCTTCTTGGGCCTTACCAATTTATATTGCAGGTTCATGTTGGGATTCTCCCATATTGCATGGGCCCTTAGCCAAGTAACTAAGGGTGGTGGTAAGTCAAAATTTGTGTGGGGCCTGTCCCAATAGTAAGAGTTGAATGATTTGAAGGAGCGCTTATTCTCATCCCCAGTACTTTCATTACCAGACTTGCAACAGCTCTCTAAGATCGAGACATATTCTTCAGACTATGTTGTGGGCGTAATTCTCACTTAGCACAACCACCCCGTGCCCTATCATAGTGAGACACTATCATATGTCATCTATAAGTACCCTAATTATGACAAATAAATGTACTCCATTGTGCAAGCCTATCGTCGGTGGAGACATTACATTCTTGGGAAGGAGACAGTCATCCACATTGATCATAAGCCACTGCAGTTCATGCAGATAGAAGGAAAATTACAGAATGAACACCATCAGAATTGGTCCACATAATTGTAGCAATTCCACCTCAACATCAAGTATAAAATAGGAAGTACCAACCGAGTCGTTTATTGCCTCAGCCAACCTCCAATCGCGACACTCACCATGGTGATAGACTCTTGCAGTCATGAGACCTCTGGATGGCCCCATCTCTGTTAGACAGACCCCCACTTCGCCACCACCTACCAAATGTTGGACGCAAACTCAGTTGTCACTAATTTCCATCTTCAGGATGGGTTGATGAGTTGACTAAGACATATCTGTGTTCCATCAAGTGAGCAAGCGAAGCTCATTTTGGAAGCTCGCTACATTCAGGTGGAAGGACACTTCGGTGTCAAAAACAAAGTGGCAGTGCTGCAGAAAATTTCTATTAGTCAAAACTTTGATAGGATGTTAGCAAGTATATCAAGTTCTACATTGCCTGCACTGTTGTCAAACTGACCACTAAGAAGCAAGGCATGTACACCCCTCTACCTATTCCTGGCAGGCCATGGGCATCCATCTCACTGGACTACATGTCGGTCCTTCCGTCCACCAACAAGGGAAATGACTGTGCTTTTGTGGTTGTTGATCGCTTTTCTAAGATGGAGATTCTGGCCACCTACAAAAAGAGCATCACAGCAGAGGCCACTGCCACGCTCTTCTTTGAATGAGTCTGGGTACATTTTGGAATCCCATAAACCATTATTATAGATTGGGATAGCTAGTTCCTCAGCACATTATGGTTGATCCTCTATTCACTGATGGACACCAAGCTCACCAAATGCACTTCCTTCCACCCCCAGGCAGATCGCCAAACTGAGGTCGTCAATCAAATGATTGTGCACATCCTGCACATGTACAATTCTAAGTATCTACGCACATGGGATGAGAGTCTTCCTTATTTTCAACATAGCTACAACCGATCCCTACATAGCTCAACTGGACACAATCCCTTTTAGGTGGGATTGGGATTCTAACCATTGAGTCCCATGGATATTGCACTACCCTTTCCAACCACTTTGGATGACTCATCACCTGCTCCAACTGAAGCTGACAAAGACACCCGGTTCATTAAGTGGATCCAATACAAACTCCAATAGGTTCATGATATTTTACATAAGTCCAATGCCAAGTACAAGAAACGCCATGATTAACATCGGGTGCCACATAAGTTTCAGGTGGGAGACAAAGTTTGGTTGCACTTGCAGAAAGAACGCCTTACAGGGCCCCATTGGAAGCTTCGCCCACTCCATTATAGACCTTAAACCATCACCAAGGTTGTGGATGACAATGCTTTTGAGCTCAAAATTCCCCCTTTCCTTGGCCTGCACCCAATGTCCAACGTGGATCTCCTTCGGCCTTATTTCCCACCATTATTGGAAATCTTAGAGATAGCAGAACAATTGATACCAACAGAGCTCAACCTTGACTGCATGCAACATGCATCCAGTGATCACATTGTGGACACAAAGGTCAAGGGAACTCACCAACAAAGGATCCATCTTTATCAAGTTGTCAAAGCAGGGCAACTCCTGCACCAAGGCAAGTGTCTCACCTAGGGCCAAATTTAGCAGAAATATCCTCATCTAATGGGGAAACTCAACGCAATGGAGACCGTTGCTTCCTGATGGGGGAGGATTGATCCATATGGATGTTGGTGGACTCCCGCCTATTCCAACTAGCTCATTTTGTCAGTTTTCCAGTTTGGCAGTTTTTTTCTAGTTTTCGGGTCCTAGACTTTTGGGGCCATTTTCAGGCCCTAAACAACGTTTTTAAGACTTGCCATAATCAAACTATAAACAGCGTCAAAGTTTGACAATAACATGTGTAGTCGTCTGGTAGACCTTTCCAACAGGTTATCGTGCGCATAGAAACGAAGATCGCATGCAAAAGTTACAAACCCGGTAAGTTGATGTACTAACTTACCCCAACGAGGCCCACATGACTTTCGACGCTTCATCTCCTAGGGTTAGGTTTTTGGATTTTTACAGTTTTGAGATTCCTGTTTATTGTAAAAAAGTCTTGGAGAGACTCATTATAACCATCTTCTTACGAATGAGCATAGCTGTCACATCTCTTCTCAGAGATAAGCTGCCACCATTCTAGCAAGCTTTCTTACAGTCTGCATTTTACAATTTCAACATATTTCCTTATTGAATAGAAACTAGTTTTATTGTATCTTTGTTATTGTTTCTTATTCTTATGTGTTAAACATAGTAACAATATGTATTCATTTCTTTATGCTCATAAAATATGTATAAGCACAGATACGACGATTTAGTTAAGCAAAGGTTTTATAGTTTTAAGAGAAGTTTAAATATTTTACGATTTGAGTTTTTTGTGGCAATCATCATGGGAATCTGGGAATATATTTTTTAGTCAAATTGCAATTTTTTATGCTGAATTTTCATTTTTAATGCATAAATGGATTCATTGCCTTGAAAAACCACTATTGCACCAGGATTGTGCAATCACAACTACTGATATTTGCAATTCCAACCATTCTTTTGTATTTTTGGCCCAATTTTGGGAAAAATGACAGGAAAATATTCAAATCATAGCATGTTTAGTCTATGTTATTAAATAGCATAAATAACTTAAAATTTTGGGTATTATGGTTTTAAGAGACCAAAATGGACCAGAAATATCTTAAAATTTGAGCTATGAAAAATATATGGTTTGAAAAATAGTAAATAAAAAGATAATAATTGTAATATCCCCATTTTCAATCCCGAAATTAGCTAGATGTAATGTAAATATGATGTATGATTGTGGGCATAATATGTAAACATTGTATGTCATGATAATAACATAAAATGTAACGTCGATTGGAGATGGACAGACGGAGTAGTGGGGACTAAGTTTCCACAAGAAAGGAGAGGGTCTAAGTGAAGGTCTAAGAGGGGGGCAAGTGGGAAATATTCATGGGTATTAATTCAAACCCACTTTCTAAAATTATTATTATGCCTTAAACCTTCTAATTCTATCTTGAGTGTATCAAAGCTCCAATCATTAAACACATGTAACAAGGTGGGTGTGAAAAGTCACTTCACATAGTTATTGAGAGCTTGGGATGAGTACAAGAAAGCATGGAGAAGTGTGAAAGTCAATTAAATCGTTTTGGGGAAGAGTGAGAGCCAAACAAACATAGAAAAATAAGGAAATTCTAATGGAAAAAGTAGGCATTTTTTACATGCAGTTTTTGGGACAACAAGAGAGAGAAGAATGTTGGATCTTGAAGGAAGTCATAATGGGAATGTGTGGTAGCTGATTGGAGTTGTAATTTCATGAAGAAGTAGGTTGTTAGGACTCTAGAGTGAGATTTTGTGTGAGATATTACCCTATAGCAGTGAGCTTGTTGGCATGAGATTTTCCTATTATAGATGACATCCCTAGAGTCCCCAACAAGAGAGATTCATATCCAACCTATCTTGGATCCCTAGAGGGAAGTGGGAAGGCCTAATGGACTGTGTGTAATTAAGGGGGGTCTCATTCCTTGGGTTTCGCAGGTTGAGGGGAAGAGAGTTGGTGGATTATGATATATGTATGAGAATTAACTTGATGTGGGTTGTGTTAGGTTGCGAGTGGATAGTAGAAAAACAATCATTTCTTGTGGATTCATAGCCTGAGCTTAGGGGTGATTTCATGCTGTGATTTGGAGTAGAAAATCTATTATTGGATGGAATGTTCGTCCTCTACAGTTGGTTACACATTTGATTAAAAAATAAGTATTTATTTGTGTAAACATGTTTTAATTATGGGTTTTATTTATTTTGCATATGCTCTACTCTACTCTCAAGTTAATTTATACCTTGTTGTGTATGAATGCTTGTTAAATCCATAATGGGTTGCAAGTTTTTATGGATTTTAATTATTATGTGCTTACTCTAAATTTGAGAAATGATAATATATGGATGGATATGAGTTTAATAAATTATGTTCATTTTTAAATTAATGTTCTTAGATGTATAGGCATTTGAGCATAATGTAGTGCATTTAAAATAATAATATTATTTTTTTTTTTTTTATGAATTTAGCACTGAAGGACACCACAATAATATAAATTTGTAGGCTTTTTAAATTTAATAAATTTCTTTATTTTTTATGAAAAAATAAATCTAGAAACATATATATTTGATTAAATATGAAATTAAATAATGAATATAAAATTTATACTTCAATCAAATTAGGAATTTACTAAAAGCAAAAAAAAAATTTACTAAAAAAAAAAATTAAATGAGAGAAAGAATATATATATATATATATATATATATATATATATATATATATAAAGAGAGAGAAATATAAAAGTGGATAAATAAGAATAAAAATAGGGGGTGTGTCACTGTTATATGTTTTGGTTTTTTTAGTTGGAATTAGGCCACATAAATCTGTACGAAATCATTATTTTATATTGTTTAAAATCCATTTTTGAATGTAAAAATGGATTCAGCTAACTAAAAAACCCTGGAACACTAGAATTACACAAAAATAATTACTCAATCTATTTATCTAACAATTTCTGGCATGATTTAAAACAAATATCCCAAAATTATATTAACAGATGAAAGCCAAAACCCGTAATAAACTACTGCATAAAAAAAGATAAATAAAAATAAAAATAAACCCATAAATTTCAAAAACCGTCCGCCGGCTGTGGAGTCAGCACGTTCCCTCTTCTGTCAACTTCTTTGAATAGACGGCCAGCCAAGTAGATCCCTATTGATACTCCACTCAAATTCACAGATTGATAAGGCATCTTATCAAATCAGATTTTCTTCACCGCCAAATATTTTACTGTTCGATTCATTCTGTGCGCACATCCATTTCCCTCAATAAGTCAGACGAGGGCGGCGATTCGATGCCACCTCGACGTTCCTTCCACGCGTCCATTTCCTTCACTCAAATCACACGAGCACTGCGATTCAGTGATGACGTGCCATCATAGGTTCCTTCCATTCATCCTATCCACGCGTCCATTTCCTTCATTCACGCGGACAGCAATTGAACAGCAAGGGTGGGCTGCGTCCATTAAACGAAAACCAAACGGCCATGGTGGTAGATTCTGCTCGGGTGCTCTAAAACCCAATGATTGGCGGCAAGATTGTTGGTTCCTCTGTCCCAGTGGGAGATAATTCTATTCGGTGTTCTCTCTTCAGAATCACCAGTAGCAGTGGAAATGTGTATGCTCCGATATCTGTGGCCCTTATTGTTGCACAAACGAGACGTGGGTCCTGCGCTCTAATAATGAAATATCAGGCTGTAGTGAGTGCGTGGCTATAGCGGATGTAAATATAAGAAATTATCTTCCTCGGACGGAGGTACAGGTTGTTGTGTTGACGTTTGCTGTTATCTGCATCATGTTTAGTATTCCTCTTTTTTTTTTTTAATAGTAACGCCACTATATTTGTAAAGTTTTTTTAGCCTTGGCTTTTATATCTGTGAATTATATTAGAATAATATAATAGAGTTAGTAATCGTTTAAATGGAAGATTAATATAATATAATTAGTAATTTTTTAAATGTAGTTTGAGTCAATTTAATGGTTAATAACATGTGAAAATGTATTTTTTTGGTAAAATGTTACAGCTTTAAATTCAGACAAGGGTAGGGTAAGTATATTTCAGTAAACTTTAGTAGTCAAATCTCATGGAGGGGATCCTTTGTCCAACAAATAGAAGAGTCTGATATACCAATTTGGTGTCTAACTTAGCCAAACACATACCTAGAAATACAATTGCAAAACACTCACCAATTTGATGTTTAGCTTAACCAAAGACATAACTAGAAACACAATTACAAAACTCCCTTATCATTTCTAATATACATGGAAAAATAATATAAGAATATAATACAATGGACTAAAATAAATTCCTAAAATATATTGCTAAAAATACAAATAACAGTTATAAGCAAAAAGAACAAAAATCTCCTCTCCAATGCACAGTTTCCTTTTATCCTGCAACAAAACCCTCCTAAATTGTTTGCAACCTTTAAAAAAAAAACTTGCACGTCCTTGCTCACATAGGCTACATAACACACTGTAAAATATATTCATTTACATGATAAATGAATTTTCTCTAAATTTCTCAAACAGAGAGATCTCCAAAGCTTCAAAATTCCAAATCTATGAAAACTCTCCTGCCTCAGCTCATGGAAAAAAATGCTGCAGAAGTTGAGGTGATGTGGAGACATTATATTCATAGAAAACTCATCTAAAAGATGCTAACAGACCTGTATATTCATTCTATGAAATCAAACCTGTATATTCATTCTATGAAATCAGAGATGACAGTGCTGTAATTATTTATTCATACTCCAAATCGATGAATACTATCCTGCTTTAGCTCAGGAAAAAAAATAGTGCAGAAATGGAAGTGATGTGGAGACATTATATTCATAGAAAACCCATCTAAAAGCTGCTAACAAAACTGTTTATTCATTCTATGAAATCAGAGATGACAGTGCTGTAATTATTTATTCATAAGATGGATAATAGGGTATATATACTATCATCGATGTGTCCACCGACTATCTCCAGCTTTGGACGGTCAGCAAGTAGCATCGGCCTGATCTCACATCCATTGGTGGACTGCTTCGATCCATAGTACACTGCCATGTCCGAAGCTGGAGATAAGCACGAACATATCTATTTTAATAATAATAACAAGAAACAAAACATTTCTAAAGTGAAATAAGTTGTTTTAAAATTATTATTTTCCAAAATTGTTATATAATAAATTAAAATATTATATAAAGAATTAAAATAATTACTTAAAATATTAAAGGTTTAAAAGAAAATTTAGAATAAGAAAATAAAAAATCTAGGGCTTTATTTTTTTAGGTTTAAAATGAGATTCATCGTAAAAGTAACACCATCCATTGAAGCCTTTGAAAAGTTAATGACATAGATTTATGCAAACATGTATCATAGATTTATGCAAACATGTATCATTATACTTCTAGGTCTTGATAAAGATTAAGTAATCATGTATTCATCTCCTCTTTTATAATTTCATAAAAAAAAATAATTAGCACATTATATAATTTTGAAGGATTTAAACCTACTACCATTCCTTTTATGTTTTTTTGTGTGGTTAAAAAAGCTAACATTTAACCAAAACAATAAGAAGTGTTTTAATAAAAAAAAAATTGTTTTGAAGAAAATAAGATGACCAAAACTATCCTAGTTATATTTGGAATAGGAGAGAGATTAGATAACACCATTAGGCGTTGTAGTGAGTAACATTGTTTTTGTTATTGAATATGAAATGGGTTTTAGCACAATCAGTGACATCTTACTTAAAACTTAGATGACACCCACTTCTATAAAAAAAAAAAACACATATTATATATATGTCTTATGATTGGGTGCTAATGCTTCAACATTCTCACGATTATATACATTGTATTGCCATCAATATAAAGTAAAGTATTAAGGTTTTAGTTACATTTCATTGGAGATGCTATTGTTCCCTCAATATTCCCATAATGAAAAGTACGGGCCCTTTCATTTTTTCAAGTTTCCACCTCTAGACCTAGTGACTCTAGGTTTGCACGTGAAGTCTTATTGTTGTCAAATATTGAGTGATAATTAGTTCTTTCAAAAGGTACTTGGAACTAATCCTAACAATATGTGTCTAACTTTTTTGCATGTGAAGTCTTATTGTTGTCAAATTTTGAGTGATAATTAGTTGTTTCAAAAAGTACTTGGAACTAGTCCTAACAATGTTTACAAAGTGGGGTGTGTCAAACTTTTTTTATGTGAATTATGAAGGGAAGATGAGCACTTCTTGTGCATTTCTTCTCATCTACCAATTATGAACTAATTACCAACATCTTAGTATTTTTTTAATGCTTCATTTTTTTTCATGATTTAATATACAATTGTAATGAGAGAAACACATGTCATATAATGGTATTAAGCTTTTTCAAGAAAAGAAAGATATTACTAGAGAAAATTCATCATAGAGTCAATTTTTCCTTTTATTTCACATTTAGGAGTACTACTGTGTAATTTTTTCCACATTGTGGCTACTTTTACAATAGTAAATGTGGCTACTTTTACAATAGTATTTACTATAAGTTCAAAAAAAAATTTATCGGATCACTATAAACTCTTATTTTTTAAATGTTTTTAAATTTAAATAACTCTTTTGTAATATATTCAATTTTATGCATTCATCATGGTAAATATGTAATCATTGGTAACTCATTTAATATAGGTAGTTAAGAAAGTAAAATTATTTCCATAAATGACATGGTTTTTGTCATCAAATTGACTCTTATTTTTTAAATGTTTTTAAATTTAAATAACTCTTTTGTAATATATTCAATGTTATGCATGTCATCATGGTAAATATGAGATTATCGGTAACTCATTTAATATAGATAGTCAAGAAAGTAAAATTATTTCTATAAGGGACATGGTCTTTGTCATCAAATTGGAAACTTTTTTTATCCCTTATTCAAGAGTATGTCAATGGATCAATTTAAAATAGTTCAAATTTTCAATTCTTTTCAACTCTAATAAATTTTCCATCTTTGTAAATAAAAAAAAGTAAGAGTTTAGTGATTCAGTGGGGTCATCCTTCCTAAGATCATCACAAAAGACCACCTAGACACTTACTAAAAGAATCAACAATAAGTCATACCTTCCTAAAATTTGCTTACTACTTCTCCAATACACAAAATATCCCCTACACAATTAAATTAATAAAAACATGCCAATTGTTTTTACATCTATTTTTTAAAATTTCTTTAGTAATTGTTTCAAAATCCTTATTGGTAAAACATCAATATTTTATTGATAATATAATTCACAATGATTTATGTAATGCACACCTATCCATAATATCTTCATTTGACCCTATTAACCATAACCATATATACATATATTTCTTTGAAAAATGCAAATAAATAATAATACTAAATTTTTTTGACAAGTGCAAATGAGAATAATACATTTAATTAGATGCTGATGTCTCACATCCTACATTGATATGTATGTATGGATGCTTGCAATCATACATAGCCTTTGCCATGGACTTGGACCTTCAAGAAATACGGATGTGTTTTACTCCTAAATTGCACATATTTTTGGAATCCATGTGACCACCTGGTATAGAGTTTCAAGTACGGAGATAGATATTTTCTGCCTGGGGTGGATGATTTTTAATTTGCAATGAAGGTACCAAAGATATCTAATCATGTCATGTCCTCAACCTGCTTTGCAGCATTTACATTAAATGTTGTTGAAGGTGATGGGTAATGATTAAATTAAATGCTGTTGAAGCTGATGGGTAGTGTATAAGTTGTGCAGCATTTACATGGAATGCTGTTGAGCGTGGTGTATAAATAATTGGATCTAAATTACTTTCTTATCTAACAATTTATATATCACTACAACATTCAATAATGCCTAACAAAATAAATATTACAACATTCAATAATGCCTAACAAAATAAATATTACTCACAGATATTCTATATTTCAAAATACCTTTAAACTACACTGCCAAACAGAATGAATATTACTCAGCGATATTCTATATTTCAAAATACCTTTAAACTTAATAAACAATTAATAATGTGACAATATTTTTACCAAAAGCACAACGTCCATATTTCGAAAAACATGATCATGGCTCTGTACTATGTAGGAAGTTATGAGAAATTAATAGTTATGAATAATTTAAGAATTATGGCAGGTCGAGCTCATGTGATTGAACGCAGTCGGCATATTCCATAGGTAAGATCAGGATTTCGTTGAACCCACCGCTGAGTGGAATTAAATGTTTGAGAAATGATGCTAATTGCGTTTATAAATTTTCTAATTTTAACAGATATCTAACGCGGCTTTGCATCCTGTAAACATACTATGTTTTCTTGTTCACCAAGACAATATAT
>JASDQU010109593.1:86970-109427 GCA_032191745.1 Picea mariana | reverse complement strand
GTTTTCTTATTCACCAAGACAATATATTGTCTTGTGTGCACAAACCTTGGGACACGTTTACGCTTGATGGCCAAGACGTAAGGAATCTACAGAAAATGCCACACGTTTTTAATATAATACCATTTGGTAAGGCTCGAGTGCTAGCAACACGAGAAGGTTTAGGAAGCTCAAACAGATAGCTGTTAAGAGAGCTTTTGGCCCTGCCTTTGTAAAGAAGGGTTTCTAAAACCAAAGGACATCAACTTCTGTATAGACGTTGCTTTCTTTATGACCAAAGTGATCAACCATCTATTTCCTTTCATTCAATGCTTCAATATTGTAGATGGGAAAGAGTATGATGTAGATGGGAAAGATTATGATGGATCACTGGTGTATTCTGATCACCTTAATATATACATTGATATATATTTATCTATCTATATTAGGATCACCTTGATATATACATCTGGATATATTTAACCATTTATATATCACCTATCCCAACCCTGAATGCTGCATAGCAAGATGGTTAAAACCAAAGAACATCAACTTCTATACAGACTTTGTTGTCTTTACAATCTTAGAAGCACCAAAATGATCAGCCATCAGCTATCTATTTCCTTGCATTCAATGTTACAATTGGGAACGGTTGGGAAAAATTCTGATTGGCAGCTTGTATATACAAGCTCCAATCCTTGATATATATACCTAGATATATCAAAAATATATATATCACCTGTGCACAGCATTAAGTACTGTACAGCATGGTGATTATTAAATATATATATATATATATATATATACTCTAATCCTTGATATATATATCGAGATATATCATATATATATATACTACTTGTGCATAGCATTAAATACTGTACGGGATGGTGATTATTACTCGCCTTTGGGGATTACCTTATGGGACTGGGTTAATTGGAGAACAATATTCTTTTCTGAGTTATTTTTTCGACACGTTTTTCTGCGATGCTATTTTAATTTCCGATTAATCTAAAGTCTGATTGATTTTCTGAGCATCTGAATAAATTTAAAACGAGAAAAAATCTCTGAAATAAATAAAACTTACTTAAAAAAACTGATGAGAGTGTCTATATACTCACGAGTTCCCCGTAATATTTGTTGTGTCGGTGTAATCATGAAGTCTACGTAATATTTGTCGTCGAAGACGTTGGGCGTGTGAGTAACCAAGACGGTGGCGTCGGAGAACGTCCTGGAAGGACACGTAGTTAGTTGAAGGCTTTGGCCGTGCGAAGATGGCGTTGGATGACAACTTGGAAGGACAGGCGTTGTAGAGATGGTGGATGAAGCTTTTGTTCAAACACTATCTGCGTAGAGGGTCGGTGTAGGAGGGAAGTGCGCGAAAGTCCAAAACAGCGGTGACACAGATGGACGACCCCGATCAAACCCTGTTCGTCTACTAAATCTGACGGACGGATGTGAGTGAACTAAAACCATATGGAAAAATATATGATTCCAAAAGGGCTTGTTTTATGTTATCCATATTTTCATACAATCATATCTAATTTCAAGAATAAGATTTAAACTACAAACAGTAAATCCAAGATGTCTTTTTTTTTGGTATGTAGAAAGCAGTTTTCTTAATATTCAATTGAATTAAAATAAATTTATTTAAATATTTATATAAGATTTTTTTTTTTTTAATTATATAGAAATATATTAAATATAAGCTTTAGTATATTCACAAATATATTAATAATATTAATAGGGTTGTTGCTAATATATAGTAAACACATAAAAATATCTTCAAATAATCAATATCTAATATTTATATAAATAATTATCAAAATAAAATTCACACAAAATTTTATTATTAATTAATAAAATTATATTAATATTAACACAAATATTATACTATAATGTTATATTATATTAATATTTATAATTGTATTAACAAAGTTGATATAACACTATTATTAATGAATAAAGATATATTAATATTAATATAAATATTATATAATATTATTTAACATAAAGTATATTATATAATATTATTAAATTAATATAAACATAAAGTGTATTAGATTATTAATACACTTTATGTCACCTCTTAACATTTTCTTAGGCTTGAATAACTTTTTTGTTATAACAAAGTGCACATACGGAAAGACGCAAGTTAGGGTTTGGAGCCACTGCAAGCTAGGGTTTGGTAGTCGCGGCCATAGCAAAGGACAACATGAGTACCAAAGGGGGAGGGTAATGGAACCCCCTCATAAAAACAGGAAGTGATGGACAGGGGGGAAGGGCCAAGAGGCGTAGTTTTCAAGGCACCCATGACAAGCACCTCAGGATCAGGCCCAGAAAAAAGTCAGGAAAGGAACCAGGGAAAAAACGAGTGCATGGGGGAAGAAGCCAGAGAAACTCAAAGTGTTGCACAAGACATAGAGAAGCCCAATGGGGTAGAAGGGTGCAACTCGTGTAAACCTAAAACAACAAAGGTACCTAAGGTAATCCTGGAGGATCCGCAAACACAACTCTACAGGGACTAGATGAAGACACATGCACTAATATGCAAGTTTATGGGTTTGTGTCCCACAGAAAGAACGTTGCGCAACTGGATTAAATATCACTAGAAGCCAAGCGAGGAAGTGGAACTCCATCTGGATTCAGAAGGTTTCTTCACAATAGTATTCATGAACCTAGAAGACAGGGATAGGGTCTTTGAGGAGGGGGCATACTTCCACACCTCAGCAGGACTATACATGCGACCTTGGAAGGAAAACTTCTCTCCAGAAAAAGAGTGTTTCAAGAATGTATCGGTCTAGCTGAGATTTTACTCCTTACCGTTAGATTATTGGCTACCCTTTACCTTTGAAGCAATAGGGAACAAACTGGGAAAATATGTGAAGACTTCAGAAGCCACCCTAAAAGGCAGATATACATCCTACGCAAAATCTGCATAGAAATGGATGTGTCGGGAGAACTCCCATAAGCCATAAGTCTGGAATTTAGGGATGAGGAATGGATCCAAAACATAGACTACGAGCAGATCCCCTTCATATGCAAAAGATGTCATGAACATGGGTACCTAATAAGAGAATGTCCTCTCAATAAAAAATAGGAAGAAGAAAGCACCAAACCATAGTAGGGTGAGGATGGGTTTACAAAGTCGAACCAGATAAACAGAGCTAACAAGAAACAAAGTAAAACCCCAACAGGGAGCAACCCGGAGGCCCGAAATAGAACAAAAGGATGAGACAAAACCAACAAAGGGGCAGAAAGCGGAAAGGAATTTACAAAAGCTCAAGAAGCCAGAGAACAAGCAACAAATGAGACCACTGATAGCCTAAGTAATTAGAAGGAACAGGGGAGTAGCACAACTCCTATGGATGGAGAAAATAGAGACGGCAACACCCCCATGCAAGAGGTAGAGGGAGATGGGGACATCACCCCAAGCGAAGTAGGAACAAAATACACCGATCTCAGAGACCTTGTGGAAAGGGAAGGGATAGATCTCCCAAACATACTGGAGCAATGGAAAAGGTAGGGAGTAGATAACTTACCAACGGAGCAACTAGACTGCATCCAATACCTATTCCTCCAAAGGGAGGAAGCCAAATCTAGGGGGCTCAAGCACACACACGGGGAGATAGGACACCTAGGAATCAAAACTGGCGAGGGACAACCAGAGCTCTCACCCAAGTAGACGAGGAGGAAAAAAGGCAAGAAATCAAACAACGTATCCCTATAGGAGCTTGGAGCGTTGCTGATAAACTCAGGTAGGATCAAGAAACTTTTCCCCAACTCCCCCCCACATGTTTAAATGAAGGTTATAACATAGAATATAAGAGGCCTAAACAGCCAGCAAAAGCAGAGAATCCTCAAAAGTAGACTTTGGAAGGAACAACCGAATCTTTGTTTCATTCAAGAGACAAAATGCACTACAGACAGAATGGAAGCAATCAACAAACAACAAAGATACCCAAAGTAATCCTAGAGGATCCACAAATGAAACTCTACAGGGACTAGATGAAGACACATTTGCTAATTTGCAAGTTTATGGGTTTGCGGCCCATAGAAAGAACGTTGCACAACTGGATTAAATATCACTGGAAGCCAAGCAGGGAAGTGGAATTCAATCTATTTTCGAAAGGTTTCTTCACAGCAATATTCATGAACCTAGAAGACAGGGATAGGGTCTTTGAGGGGGGGCCATACTTCCATGCCTTAGTAGGACTATACATGCAACCTTGGAAGGAAAACTTCTCCCTAGAAAAAGAGACTTTCAAGAATATATTGGTCTGGCTGGGATTTTACTCCTTACCATTAGATTATTGGCAACCCTCTACCTTCGATGCAATAGGGAACAAACTAGGAAAATATGTGAAGACTTCAGAAGACACACTAAAAGGGAGATATACATCCTACGTAAGAATCTTCATAGATATGGATGTGTCGAGAGCACTCTGAGAAGCTATAAGTCTAGAATTCAAGGATGAGGAATGGATCCAAAACATAGACTACGAGCAGATCCCCTTTAGATGTAGAAGATGTCACGAACATGGACACCTAATCAAAGAATGTCCTCTCAATAAAAAATAGGAAGTGGAAAGCACCAAACCACAACAGGATGAGGATGGGTTTATAAAGTTGAACCACAGAAACAGATCTAACAAGAAACAAAGTAAAACCCCAACAGGGAGAAACCCAGAGGCCCGGAATATAATAGAAGGTCGGGATAAAACCAACAAAGGGGAAAAATGTGGAAAGGAATCGAAAAAAGCTCAAGAAGCCAGAGAACAAGCAACAAATGAGACCACAAATAGCCCAAGTAATAAGAAGGAATAGGGGAGTGGCGCAACTCCTATGGATGGAGAAACCAGAGACGACAACACCCCCATGCAAGAAGCAAAGGTTGATGCGAACATGAACTCAAGCGAAGTAGGCACAGAAGACCCTGATCTCAGAGACCTTGTGGAAAGGGAAGGGATAGATCTCCCAAACATACTAAAGAAATGGAAAAGGTAGGGATTAGACAACGTACCAATGGAGCAACTAGACCGCATCCAATACCTGTTTCTCCTGAGGGAGGAAGCCAAATCTAGAGGGCTCAAGCGCACACACAGGGAGATAAGACACCTAGGAATCAAAACCGGTGAGGGACAACCACAACTCTCACCCAAGAAGACGAGGAGAAAAAAAGGCAGGAAATCAAACAATGTATCCCTACAGGAGCTTGGAGCGCTGTTGATAAACTCATGTAAGATCAAGAAAGGTTTCCCCAACTCCCCCCCACATGTTTAAATGAAGGTTATAACATGGAATATAAGAGCCCTAAACAACCCGTGAAAGTAGAGAATCCTCAAAAGTAAACTTAGGAAGGAGCAACCGGATCTTTGTTTCATTCAAGAGACAAAATGCACTATAGACAGAATGGAAGCAATCAACAAACAACAAACATGCCCAAGGTAATCCTGGAGGATCCCCAAACACAACTCTACAGGGATGAGATGAAGACGCATGTGCTAATATGCAAGTTTATGGGTTTGCGGGCCATAGAAAGAACGTTGCGCCACTGGATTAAATATCACTGGAAGCCAAGCAGAGAAGTGGAACTCCATCTAGGTTCGAAAGGTTTCTTCACAACAGTATTCATGAACCTGGAAGACAGGGATAGGGTCTTTGAGGGGGGCCCATACTCCCACGCCTTAGCAGGAATATACATGCGACCATGGAAGGAAAACTTCTCCCCAAAAAAAGAGACTTTCAAGAATGTACTGGTCTGGCTGAGATTTTACTCCTTAGCACTAGATTACTGGCTACCCTATACCTTCGAAGCAATAGGGAACAAACTGGGAAAATATGTGAAGAATTCAGAAGCCACCCTAAAATGGAGATATACATCCTATGCAATAATCTCCATAGAGATGGATGTGTCGGGAGCACTCCCAGAAGCCATAAGTCTGGAATTCAGGGATGAGGAATGGATCCAAAAAATAGACTATGAGCATATCCCCTTCAGATGCAGAAGATGTCATGAACATGGAAACCTAATCATAGAATGTCCTCTCAATAAAAACCAGGAAGTGGAAAGCACCAAACCACAATAGGATGAGGATGTGTTTATAAAGTCGAACCACGAAAATAGAGCTAACAAGAAACAATGTAAAACCCCAACAAGGAGCAACCCGGAGGTCCAGAATAGAACAAAAGGACATGACAAAACCAACAAAGGGGCAGAAGGTGGAAAGGAATCGACAAAAGCTCAAGAAGCTAGAGAACAAGCAACAAATGAGACCATAGATAGCCCAAGTAATAAGAAGAAACATGGGAGTGGCACAACTCCTATGGATGGAGAAACCAGAGATGACAACACCCCCATGCAAGAAACAAAGGGAGATGCGGACATGACCCCAAGCGAAGTAGGTACAAAAGACCCTGATCTCAGAGAGCTTGTGGAAAGGGAAGGGATAGACCTCCCAAACATACTGGAGCAATGGCAAAGGTAGGGAGTAGACAACATACCAACAGAGCAACTAGACCACATCCAATACTTGTTCCTTCTAAGGGAGGAATCCAAATCTAGAGGGCTCAAGCACACACACGGGGAGATAGGACACCTAGGAATCAAAATTGGCGAGGAACAAACACAACTCTCACCCAAGAAGATGAGGAGGAAACAAGGCAGGAAATCAAACAACGTATCCCTACAGGAGCTTGCAGCGCTGCTGATAAACTCAGGTAATATCAAGAAAAGTTTCCCCAACTGCCCCCAACATGTTTAAATAAAGGTTATAACATGGAATATAAGAGGCCTAAACAGCCCGCGAAAGCAGAGAATCCTCAAAAGTAGACTTAGGAAGGAACAACCAGATCTCTGTTTCATTCAAGAGACAAAATGCACTACAGACACAATGGAAGCAATCAACAAACAACAAAGATACCCAATGTAATCCTAGAGGATCCGCAAACGCAACTCTATAGGGATCAGATGAAATCGCATGCGCTAATTTGCAAGTTTATGGGTTTCTGGCCCACAGAAAGAACGTTGCGCAACTGGATTAAATATCACTGGAAGCCAAGAGGGGAAGTGAAACTCCATCTGTGTTCGAAAGGTTTCTTCACAGCAGTATTCTTGAACCTGGAAGACAGGGATAGGGTCTTTGAGGGGGGTCCATACTTCCACGCCTCAATAGGACTATACATGCGACCTTGGAAGGAAAAATTCTCCCCAAAAAAAGAGACTTTCAAGAATGTACCGGTTTGGCTGATATTTTACTCATTACCATTACATTACTGGCTACCCTCTACCTTTGAAGCAATAGGGAACAGATTGGGAAAATATGTGAAGACTTCAGAAGCCACCCTAAAAGGGAGATATACATCCTACGCAAGAATCTACATAGAGATGGATGTGTCGGGAGCACTCCCAGAAGCCATAAGTCTGGAAATCAGGGATGAGGAATGGATCCAAAACATAGACTACGAGCAGATCCCCTTTATATGAAGAAGATTTCATGAACATGGGAACTTAATCAGAGAATGTCCTCTCAATAAAAAATAGGAAACGAAAAGCACCAAACCACAACAAGATGAGGATGGGTTTATAAAGCCGAACCACAGAAAAAGATCTAACAAGAAACAAAGTAAAACCCCAACAGGGAGCAACTCGGAGGCCCAGAATAGAACAGAAGGACGGGACAAAACCAAAAAAGGGGCAGAAGGCGGAAAGGAATCAACAAAATCTCAAGAAGCCAGAGAACAAGAAACAAATGATACCACAGATAGCCCAAGTAATAAGAAGGAACAAGGGAGTGGCACAACTCCTATGGATGGAGAAAGAAAAGACAACAACACCCCCATGCAAGAAGCAGAGGGAGATGCGGACATGACCTCAAGAGAAGTAGGTACAGAAGACCCTGATCTCAGAGACCTTGTGGAAAGTGAAGGGATAGATCTCCCAAACATACTGGAGCAATGGAAAGGGAAAGGATTAGACAACGTACCAACGAAGCAACTAGACCGCATCCAATACCCATTCCTCTTAAGGGAGGAAGCCAAATCTAGAGGTCTCAAGTGCACACACGGGGAGATAGGACACCTATGAATCAAAATCGGTGAGGGACAACCACAGTTCTCACCCAAGTAGACGAGGAGGAAAAAAGGCAGGAAATCAAACAATGTAGCCCTACAGGAGCTTGGAGCCATGCTGATAAACTTAAGTAAGATCAAGAAACTTTTCCCCAACTCCCCCCCCACATGTTTAAATGAAGATTATAACATGGAATATAAGAGGCCTAAATAGCCCGCGAAAGTAGAGAATCCTCAAAAGTAGACTTAGGAAGAAACAACTGGATCTCTATTTCATTCAAGAGACAAAATGCACTATAGACAGAATGGAAGCAATCAACAAACAACAATGGAGAAAGTACAATATGGTGGTTGTCAGAGGCCATCAGATGGAAAGAGGCATTCTCACCTCATGGAACCCACAAGTGTTAAGCCTAATAGCAGCCGAAGCTACCAGGCACACACTCACGGTTAGCATGCAAATCATTGGTAATATGGAGGTGATTCTATGCACCAATGTGTATATACCCCAGGTGTCAAAGGAAAAGAGAAAGATGATACAATCCCTAGAAGACCTTAAAACCCGATCCATCAACCTCCAATGAATCATGGCAGGGGACTTCAATATCATCACGTCACTTGTGGATAAAAAAGGAGGTACAAGAAGATTGGATAGGGATGTGGAAGATTTCTCAATGTTCATAGACACAACGGAGATGGTGGACATCAAAACTAATAATGGATAGTTCATCTGGAACAATAAACAGATGAACCATTATCAGGTAGCGACAAGACTAGACAGATTATTAGTATCAGAGTCTATTATTATGCAGGGGATAACCTTAGAATGCAACATCCTTCCTTGGGGAAGATCTGATCACTGGCTAGTCCAACTCGAAGTAGGCTTCCAAACCACACTGAAGAATAGACCCTTCAGATTTGACAAATTTTGGAACAAACACTCCACTTTCAAGGAAAAAATCAAACAGTGTTGGTAGGAGGAACAACCAGAGCAAGGGACAAGGATTTTCAAACTCTATAAGAAACTAAAATACATCAAATATAAGCTCAAGGAGTGGAACAAGGAAATCTTTGGAAATATAAACCAAGGGAAAAAAAACATTGAAGACAAAATGAGAAAACTCCGAGAAATCTGCATAGCTAAAGGCTATACTAAGGATTGGAAAAAGGAAGAGATCTAGATGACTCAGGAATGGGAATCTAGATTCCAGCAGGAAGAAACTCTTTGGTGACAAAAGTGTTGAATTAGATGGCTAAGGAAAGGAGAGAGGAACACCAATTTTTTTCATAGAACAACCATGGCTAGAAGAGCCCACAACAAAATCCTGAAAATTAAGGATCAGGATGGGATCGAGAGAGAATATCATAAGGAGATCAAAACTACTCTGGTAAATCAATTTTGTGGGATAGCCCAGGAACCCAACAAAGACAGAACGGAGGCCATCTGAAGGATAACCCAACACATCCCCCGTTTATTCATCGAGGAAAAAAATAACAACCTAAATAAACCCATTGATGAGAATGAAATTGACCAAGTGATCCAAGAAATGCCCAATGGGAAAGCCCCAGGTCCATATGGCTTCACAGTGAAGTTTTTCAAATCTTGTTGGGAAGTGGTCAAACATGACGTTTATAGCATGGTGGAGGACTCTAGACATTCAACCTCCATTATAAAAGTGCTAAATGCTACAATGATTACTCTAATTCCCAAAGAAAATGAAGCCAGGACCCCCGACCGATACAGACCTATAACTTTATGCAATGTGGTTTACAAGATAACCTCCAAAGTCATAACCAATAGATTGAAACCACTCCTACCCACATTGATCTCTCAAGAACAGGTGAGATTCATGGAAGGAAGAAAAATAATGGACAACATCATCCATGCTCATGAGCTAATCCACACCCTAAAAACTCAGAGGAGAGGGGGAATGATAATACAACTGGACCTAACAAAATCTTATGAAAAATTAACTGGCACTATATGTTCAAGACTCCGGAAGCCTTTGGTTTCAACCAGCACTGGATCAGTTGGATAGTCAGCCTAGTGTCCATGAAAAGTTACTCACTCCTAATAAATGGAGCCCCAACCAAACCTCTATGTCCCATGAGAGTCATCAGACAAGGAGACCCACTGTTCCCTTTTCTGTTAATTCTAATGATGGAAGGTCTCAGTTGAAGTATAAAAAGTGAAACAACTGTAGGAGAAATAACTGACATCAAACTTTTCAAAAATTGCCCTACTTCCACACATCAACAGTTCATGGATGACACCTTAGTCCATGGCATACCCACGGTCAAGGAAGAAAAATCCTACAAAAGAATCCTAGAAGAGTTTGGGGAAGCCTCGGGTGCAGAGATCAACCACCCCAAAATTATGATCTTTTTCTTCAACACCAACCCTGCAATCCAAAGAAATCTGGCCAATATTTTGGGCTTTGAATGCAAATCACTCCCAACCAAGTACTTGGGCATCCCCTTGATAGAAAAATCATACAAAATGTTAGCTTGGGAGGGAGTGATCAACAAGTTATAGGAGAGGGTGAAAACTTGGGCATACAGATCCCTCAACCTAGAGGGAAGAGTCATTTTGACCAGATCACTTCTGCAAGCAATTCCAACCTTTATGATGTCCTTTTTTCCAACCCCTAATGGGATACTACAAAAAATAAGAACCATCCAAAGGCACTTCTTGTGGCAGGGAGCGGAAACAAGGAAAAAATGGGCCTTGGTGGCATGGGAGAAGGTCTGTAAACCAAAAATCAAAGGAGGCCTCAGGCTACAAGACCCGTAAGTAACCAACAATGCCTACGAGGTGAAACTCTGGTGGAAATAGGTCAAAGAAAGTACTACACCATGGGTAAACATCTGGAAGGACAAGTATGCCCCAGACATAAACGACTAGGAAAAAATTCACTTTAGGGGAAACAGGGAGGGATCAACCACCTGGAACCTAGTGTGGTGCAACAAAGCCTAGATCTAGACACACAGCTTCTGGGAAGTAAGGAATGGAAGAACAACCATATTCTGGGAGGATGCCTAGCTACAAGAACCTAGAATGGAAAATCAGGACAGGGAGGAACTCCAACAGGAGATGAATGGGCAGGGTAAAACCCGAGTCTACCACTATTGGAAACAAGAAACAAATCGAAACAGATGGAGAATCTAGGACACTCTCAATCCACAAAATAGAGACCAGACCGCAACAAGTGTAAAAGAGGTGGAGGAACTAGGGAGAAGGAGAATTACAGCCTCAGAAGAAGAGGACCAACTGAGATGGGGACAAAACGATGGCAGAGAATTCAACTTGAAAGAAGTTCGACACTACATCGAGGACCAGGACCATGAAGACCCAATGCAACAATGGGATAAGCTTTGGAACAACCCCGAATGGCCAAAAATTAAAATTTTCAAACGGTTAATACTCCACAACCGAATTCTAACTTGGGAAAACCTAAGGAAAAGGGGATTCATAGGCCCATCAAGATGCCACCTCTGTCAAGCTAAGGAAGAAACATCGAATCATCTCCTCGATGAATGCATCTACACAACAGAGATCTGGGACTGGGTGGTAGGTATTTTCTGACAGTCCAACAGGATCTGAGGTAACATCTGCACAACTATCAATATCTGGAAAGAGAATTACATCGAAAATGAAGAGGTGAACCTCTGTTGGAACCTCATTCTGAGGATGATCATATGGGCAATATGGAAAGAAAGGAACCAACGCATATTCAGGAATGAAAGTCGGTCGGAAGGGAAACTCAAGGAAACAATAATCTCCTTGATAAGAGAAACGGTGCAGAGCCGCAACTGTCAGATAGGAAGAGCGCAGCTTGTAGACCAGGACTCCCGTATTCTAGAATCTTTTCACCTGAAAGACGGGCGCAACCATATTCAAGTAAGGTGGTTACCGCAACTCCCAGTAGGTGAGCGCAACTGGAAGCCCCCCCCATCAAGATCCCTCAAGATGAATTTCAACGGGGCATCAAAAGGTAACCCAGGAATGGCTGGAATGTGAGGGATAATCAGGGACAATGATCGAAATATAATCCGGCTGTACGTCGAGAGTTTGACAAACTCAACCAATAATGCCATGATATTCAGAGCTCTGGAGACCGTCCTCAAGATTATAAGCCACGAAATGATGACAAACACCATAGTGGAAGGTGATTCTATGTTGGTTATCAACACAGTTAAGAGACTCTAAAATGGCACCAGAGTGGGAAAAATTCAGAGGCACTGGCGCTCGACACAGTCCCTGCAAAAAATCCAAGAGCATTTGTAGATGGGGAACACAGTGGAGTTGTGCTTGGTACGCAAGTCAACAAATGGACTAGCGGACATAATCACTAATGAGTGGGTCAACAAGGAAGGATCAGAAATTGACACTAGCTAGAGTAACATCCTAAATGGTCAGTTCAGAAGATATTGCATCCAACTAGTGACAAAAGACCTTGACGGTAGCCGAAGTACGAATGACCACAATGAAGAAGGAGGCGCAAAGATATCTGATGGCACGAAGGAACCAGGTAGAATCTGATTGCCCATCACTCATCCACGAGTTACAATTCATACTCAGACCACACGGCAAACGAGGGTACAAAACCAAGGTCCTGTTAATAGCAATAAGTATAGGGGTCGTTCATGGGAAAGAAGATAAGGTAATCAACAGGTAGCAAAGAATGAAGGGAAAAAGTTGTTACCATGGTTAATTATGGATACCCCTCACCCAAGTACAGATACGGGGAGTGGCACAGTTGGTTTTACAACATGGAGAGACAAGGGTTGGTGCAGGGGTTACGGTCGGGTCATCATGAGCACACATACCGAGATAGAGAAAAAGGACCAAAAGGTACACCTCTATAGGCAGACCATGATTTCTAGGACGAGCCCACGGATGGGGAAATCCCATAAGAGAAGAAGCACTAGAAATAGCTACAGACAGGAGAAGAGCAACTGCAGGGTCTATCATAAAAACAAGGGAGGTCCAAAGAGGAATAGGAGAAGAACCCAAGGAAAAAACTACCACAAACCAATCAAGATGGTACGAATGAAGAAAACCCATAGTAAGAGAAGCCCCCAGGGGAAATAACCTTCGATAAGCCCCCGGAGAATTACAAGGATGGAGCAAGAGGCCAGAGAAGCCAAGGGTACTTTTCATACGCAGGTAGAACCAAAGGGAAAATCGATCATCACCAGATGGGAGAAAGAAATAAATACTAAACGCAAGGGTAAATCTTGGAAGGAACTGATTCAGGAAGCAGACTGGATAAAGGACCCAGGGGCCACACAACCCAGAGTAACCCTCTACCACAAAAAGATAGAGAATCCTTGGCAAACAAAGATGTTAATAGGCAAGATGAGCTATAAATGAAAAGATGCCAGCCAAAAGGATAACAAGGACCACAAAAAACTGCTAACAGAGATCCTCAATCTCCTTAGCAACCTCGAGGCCAGTAAAAAATGACTAGTTGAGGACCAAATGGACTATAAGGAGAAAATGGAAAAAATGGCGGGCTAATTCCACCTATACTTGCGCTACGTCCACCACATGGACATCATGCCAGCGGACTGGAGTGGAACCCTAGCCTATATCATAAAGATGCATATGATGGTCCAGAGGGATGAGAACAAGGAAAGAAAGGATAAAGGAAAAAAACAACTCATCATCCTGGACTAGCATCGGTTCAGCCATTGGTCAAGACGTGTTACTCAGTGTAGGTGTAACCTCCTTTTTATATGATTATGTCCTTTTATATATATGCTTCTGTTTAGATTTTCAAAACTGAACATAGTAGGACTGGGCCAGTTTCCCAAGGTGGCGGCCCAGCCCTACCCATTTTCTATCTTAGCAAGCGCAACTTCGGAGTACCTGATCTGGTTTTTGCTTTAGCAGATCAAGGGATTCCCCCTCTTTTTGTATCATAATCTCTTTCAGTAATACAGGAACTCACACTCACTAAAAACATTTTCTTAGGCTTATGTTTCAGTTTAATATTTATGAATTACATCCCCCTTATTGGAATGTGGGTACCACATTAATGTTCATTCATGGTGTGCCATTTATAAACACAACTTTGAGTTCGCTATGGTTCACCATGTTGAATATGGTTAGTAATAATTGACTGCGGTTAAGCATGTTGATTGTCATTAACCATGGCTTACTATGGTAATGTCGTATTGCAATGTTCATCTTGGTTGAATGATGTCAAATTGCTACATTCCTCTATGATTGTGTCAAATTTTGATGTACATATTCATTGTCTTCTATTGAATTTCATCATTCCTAAATGGTTATGTCACATTGTGACGTTCATTAAGCATCATGTCATATTGTGAGGTTCATTTAGGGTTATGTCTCCTTGCAACATTACGTTAGGGTTACTTTCGAATTTCATCGTTCCCCCTTCCTTTTGCATCCCCCTATTAGAATATGGGTGTTGGTTGTCGCATATGATTATAACTCACTATTCATAAACTTCGCACTATGTTAGCTATGGTTTACCATGTTTATTATGGTTAGCAATGGTTGTCTATGGTTGACCATGTTGATTATGGTTAGTAATGGATGACTACGATTAACCATATTCATTGCATTTAACCATGGTTTACTATTGTACTATCGCATTGAAATGTTCATCTTGGTTAAATAATATTGAATTGCTACATTCAGGTCAATGTTTGTCTCATTTCGATGTACATCTTCATTGTCTTATGTCAAACTGGATGGTTCCTAAATGGTTGTCACATTGCGATGTTCATTTAGGGTTATGTCACCCCGTGACATTCCTTTAGGGTTAGTGTCGAATTGCATCATCCTCCCTTCCTTTTTCATCACGCTACTGAAATATGGGTGTGAAATTAAAGGTCACCCATAGTCAACCATTCAGAAACATCACACTATGCTAGTTATGGTTGACGATGTTGATTATGGTTAGTAATGGTTAACTATGGCTGACCATGTTGATCGCATTTAAGTACGGTTTACTATGGTAATGTCACATTGAAATGTTCATCTCGATTGCATAATGTTAAATTTCTATATTCGTCAATAGTTGTGTCACATTTTGATGTACATCTTCATATTCTTATGTTAAATTGCATCATTCATAAATGGTTACATAAGATTGGGACATTCATTTAGGGTTATGTCACCATGCGACATTCCTTTAGGGTTATTTTTCAAGGCAATTTTTTAGTGGAATGTATCAATTTGACATAAGTTATCCTTGAAAATGAATATCATATTGTGACATAACCATTAATGAATGGAATAAACTAATGGAATCCTTATGAGCATGAGCATGTTAACTATGATTGAACATGATTTAGTTTATGAAAATGTTCACTATGGTTGAGCGTGATTGATGATGGATGACCCTTAATATGACACCCTATCCAATAGGGGGGATGCAATTCATAAACATCGCATTGAAACATAACCCTAAAGGAATGTCGCAAGGTAACATAACCATGAATTAACATGAAAATGTGATGTAACCATTTAGAAATGATGCAATTCAACATAATACAATGAAAATGTATGTTGAAATGTGACACAACCATGGAGGAACGTGTCTATTTGACATAATTTACCTTTGAAAATGTTACGCCACAATGCAACATTCATTTAGGGTTATGTCACCTTCCAACATTCCTTTAGGATTATCCATGTGATTATAACTCACTATTCGTAAACTTCGCACTACGTTAGCTATGGTTTACCATGTTGATTATGGTTAGCAATGGTTGTCTATGGTTGACCATGTTGATTATGGTTAGTAATGGATGACTACAGTTAACCATGTACATTGCGTTTAACCATGGTTTAGTATTGTATTGTCGCATTGCAATGTTCATCTTGGTTAAATAATATTGAATTGCTACATTCAGGTCAATGGTCGTCTCATTTCGATGTACATCTTCATTGCCTTATGTCAAATTTGATCGTTCCTAAATGGTTATGTCACATTGCGATGTTCATTTAGGGTTATGTCACCCCATGAAATTCCTTTAGATTTAGTGTCGAATTGCATCATCCTCCCTTCCTTTTTCATCACCCTACTGAAATATGAGTGTGAAATTAATGGTCATCCATAGTCAACCATTCAGAAACATCACACTAAGTTAGTTATGGTTGACCATGTTGATTATGGTTAGTAATGGTTGACTATGGTTGACCATACTGATTGCATTTAAGTATGGTTTACTATGGTAATGTCACATTGTGATGTTCATCCCCATTGTATAATGTTGAATTTCTACATTCGTCAATAATTGCGTCACATTTTGATGTATATCTTCATAGTCTTATGTCAAATTTCATCATTCATAAATGGTTACGTCAGATTGGGACATTCGTTTAGGGTTATGTCACCATGCAACATTCGTTTAGGGTTATGTTTCAATGCAATGTTTTAGTGGAATGTAGCAATTTAACATAAGTTATCCTTGAAAATGAATACCGTAATGTGACATAATCATTAATGAATGGAATAAACTAATGGAATCTTTATGAGCATGAGAATGTTAACTATGGTTGAACATGATTGAGTTTATGAACATGTTCACTATGGTTGAGCATGATTGATGATGGATGACCCTTAATATGACACTCGGTCCAATAAGGGGGATGCAATTCATAAACATCACATTGAAACATAACCCTAAAGGAATGTTGCAAGGTAACATAACCACAAACAAACATGACAATGTGATGTAACCATTTAGAAATGATGCAATTCAACACGTTACAATGAACATGTATGTTTCAATGTGACACAACCATGGAGGAACGTGTCTATTTGACATCATTTACCTTTGAAAATGTTATGTCACAGTGTGACATTCATTTAGGGTCATGTCACCTTCCAACATTCCTTTAGGATTATGTTTCAATGAAATGTTTATGAATTGCTTTCCACTAATTGAAATATAGGTTCCATATTAAATTTCATCCATAGTGTTTTGAGAAATTTCACCCTGCAAATAGGTTGAACTCCCCTTTGAGATCAAATCCCCTTCTTGGCTTCAAATACAAAAGAAAACAAATGGACACTAACATCCCTTTTGACCTATCTTGACTAACATAAATGAGAAGGAATAGAATGTGGCGTACCTTTTTATGATGGTTGTCCTCACTGCTCCAACCTATGACCTTGATCTCCAAGCCATAGGTGCAAGACATGACCTGCAATGGAAAACAATGAATCTCCTTCTTCTACTCTATCTGGTTAGACAAAATAGATCCATATGTTTGAACACATGAACTTGAAGGGAATAAGCGAAGTTTATATTAATGGAAAGACAATAAAAGAAATCACTTACAAATCACCTTTGACATTGCAACAACTTCTCCAAGCTCTCTACTCCAACCCTTGCATGAATGTCTTGAGATGAGAATAGTGATGCTTCAAATGGATTCCTCCCCCTTTCACCATGGAAATGCTATCATTATATAGGGTTTAGAGGTTTAACCACTATGATATATTTTGGGAAATGGTTGAGGATTTTGCTCCATGTGTAATATTCGAGATATAAAATAATATGAAGAACATAAATAATTAGCTAGAAATGACAGATAAACAATGATTTAACAAGAACATCACTACAATAATACTAGAATAATACCAGAATAACACCAGAGAGAGCACTTTGATTACTGAGAGCAATGTTCACTTGCCTCTTCGAGGAGGCAACCTCCAACAGAGAAAACCTCTATTACAATAATATCCAAGAAAAAATTTCTCATACCCTCTACTCCTATTTATACTAAATATGTCTATCCAAAAGAAAAATCTAGAGAAAGATCCTTCTAGAAGCAGAAGTTTCTATTAGGTCTTCTTACATTTGACTTATTCTTCCTTATTGCTAGGTCTTATTAATATTGACCTTTATTACATGGAAAAATATTATTCTACCTACGTGAAGGGTTAGGTCCCTAACATTTCTATAATTGTGAGGACGATAATATTTCTAAAACAAAAAACAGAACATTTCTAAAGTGAAATAAGTTGTTTTAAAATTATTATCATTTGTCTTAGAATTATTATATAATAAATTAAATTATTATATAAATTGTTTTAGAAATATTATACAATACAAATTATATGAATAGAACAGAAATATTATATGAATTCCTAGTTATCTTTGGAATAGGAGAGGGACAAGATAACACCATTGGGTGTGGTTGGTAGTGAGTAACATTGTTGTTGTTATTGAACATGGAATGGGTTTTAGCACAATCAATGACATCTTACTTAGAATTTAGATGACATCCACTTGTATGTTAATTACATGAAGTAATTCAGTCTAAGAAAAAAAAAAAAAAGCACACATCTTATATATTTGTCCTATGATTGGGTGTTAATGCCTCTCTCACGATTATCTATCCATATACATTATAATGTCATCACTATAAGGTAAAGTATTAAGGATTTATTCCCATAATGAAAAGTAAGGGCCGTTTCATTTTTACAAATTTCCACTTCTAGACATGTCCTAGTGACTCTAGGTTTGCATGTGAAGTCTTATTGTTGTCAAATCTTGAGTGATAAATAGTTTTTTCCAAAGTACTTGGAACTAGTCCTAGCAATGCTTACAAAGTGGGGTGTGTCGAAAGTTTTTGTATGTGAATTATCAAGGGAAGATGAACACTTCTTGTGCATTTCTTCTCATCAACCAATTATGAAATAATTACCAACATCTTAGTATTTTTTAATGCTTTGTTATTTTTCATGATTTAATATACAATTGTAATGAGAGAAACACAAATAATATAATGATATTAAATTTTTTCAAGAAAAGAAAGATATCATTAGAGAAAAATCATCATAGAGTCAATTTTTCCTTTTATTTCACATTTGGGAGTACTCCTTTGTAACTCTTTCCACATTGTATCTACTTCTACGATGGTATTTTCTATAAGTTGTAAAAAAATATTAGATCACTATAAACTCATATTTTTTAAATATTTTTAAATTTAAATAATTCTTTTGTAATATATTTAATGTAATGCATGTCATCATGGTAAATATGAGATCATTGGTAACTCATTTAATATAGATAGTCAAGAAAGTAAAACTATCTCCATAAAGGACATGGTCTTTGTCATCAAATTGGAAACTTCTTTTATGTTTTTCCAAATTATGATAACGATCAATTTAAAATAGTTTAAATATTCAAATCTTTTCAAGTCTAATATGTTACTTATATGATGAATAAATTTTCAATCTTTGTAAACAAAAAAGTGAGAGTTTAGTGATTCAAAAGACCTAAGATCATCACAAAAGACCACCTAAACACTTTGTAAAAACATCAACAATAAGTTATACCTTCTAAATTTAGCTTTGCATATTGCAAACATACTATATTTCCTTATTCACCAAGACAATATATTATGTTTCCTTATTCACCAAGACAATATATTGTCTTGTGTGCACAAACCTTGGGACAGGTAGGTAAGGAATCTCCAAAAAAAAAAAAAAAAAAGCACACTTTTTTAATATAATACCATTGGGCAAGTGACACGAGAAGGTTTAGGAAGCTCAAACAGATCGCTGTTAAGAGAGATTTTGGCCCTGCCTGTGTAAAGAAGGGTATCTAAAACCAAGGTACATCAACTTCTGTAAAGACGTTGCTGTCTTTATGACCTTAGAAGCACCAAAATGATCAGCTATTTATTTCTTGCACTCAATGTTTCAATATTGTAGATGGGAAGGATTATGATAGATTGTCGGTGTATTCGGATGACTTTAGTATATACATCGAGATATATTTGACCATCTATATATACACCCTTCAATCCTTATACCGAGATATATAAAAAAATATATATATATATACCACATGTGACAGCATTAAATACTGTACAACATGGTGATTATTAAATGCCCTTGAGGATTACTCTAAGGCTTAACTTGGTGGGAGTGTCGGTGTACTCACGAGTTCCACGTAATATTTGTCGCGTCGGTGTAATCATGAAGTCTACGTGATATTTTTCATCGAATACGTTGGGCGTGTGAATAGCCAAGACGGTGGCGTCGCTTACTCCAACACTATCTGCGTAGAGGGTCGGTGTAGGAGGGGAAGTGCGCGAAAGTCCAAAACAACGGTGACAGAGATGGACGACCCCGATCAAACCCATGTTTGGCTACCAAATCTGACGGAAGGATGTGAGTGGACTAAAACCGTATAGAAAAATATATGATTATGAAAGGGTTTGTTTTATGTAATCCATATTTTCATACAATTATATCTTTTATCTTTATCTAATTTTTTCAAGAGTAGAATTCAAAACAGATCCAAGGTGTCTTTTTTTTTTTCCTTTGTAGAAATTAGTTTTTTTTATATTTAATTGAATCAAATGAAATTTATTTAAATCTCTATATATAAGATTTAATTTATTTATTTTTCAAATTATATAGAAATATTATTTATTTATTTTTTCAAATTATATAGAAATATATTATAGAAAAAAACATTATTAATGTGTTAAATATAAATTTGGACATATATACAAAGATATTAATAATATTAATGTGGTTGTTGCTAATGATTAGTGGACACATAAATATATCTTCAAATAATCTATATCATATAAATAAAATTGACACAAAAAATTTATTATTAATCAATAAAATTATATTAATATTAGCACAAATATTATACTATAATGTTTTTTTTTTAACAAAAACTGGAGTAATATTTATATTTAAAAAATTGCGAAGGAGCGCAGGAAGAGTACATAGTCTGTATTACAAGTACTGTAGAATTCAAAAATGCCTCCCCTGAATTCTCCAAGAGAAGTATAAGAAGCAGGGGTAGTGCTTACTAAATTGCTAAAGCCTAAATGTATTGCTATGGTGTAAACCATGCAAAAAGAACCTAGTAGTAGCTTAAAAAAACATTGCATACGCTTAAATTTTGCTTTGATCCGGTGAAGTAGAGTCCTCTGATGTTGAAGGCCGCAGGTTGAGGTCCAGTCTCGGGCATGCTCTTGCTGATGAGGCCTCGTCTGAGATGAAGGTGTTCGGGGAGGTTGTGGGTGACGACGGTCCAGTTGCAAATTGAAGCGTCTCTATTTGTCGTCTCAAGACTTCACATTCATCCTTGTTTCTTTGTTGCTCGCCCCTGTGCTGTATGGTGATCTCAGTGATGGACAAAACTTGCGTTGAGAGAGCCCTGAGTTGTAATTGGAGAGTCTGCACCGCATTTACCAGTTCTTCATGCTCTTATGCAGAGACCATTCTTTGATTTTGCCTATTCATCTTGTCGATATTCCTTGCGCTGTATGTTTGAATTGCACAGGGGTCAGTGCTTGAGGAAGGAATGGACGTTGCTCTGTTCGTCTTAGCTCTGAGGATACTAGTAAGTGGCTCCGCTCCTACTCTAGTCTACTTTGGGATGAGAATGCCAACGAGCTGCACTGCTCCTGCTATGATATGTGCCATCGCCTTTGTTTGATGTAGTGAACTTAACCAATTTCCCATAATTCGCCACGAGTTGCATCCATGCTTGCAGTTGATGATAGTACCCTTCGGATCGCCTGAATTCAATGCCCAATACACTCTAGACGTCATGATGTGCAGTCTCAGATCACTCCAATTTTCACTTCCACGCACAGGGGCTGCCAAATGAGTATCGAAAAGACTTCCCAAATCGGGGGGCAAGGAGATAAGATGACACAAGACATGCGCTGGGATGAGGGGGAGGTTGCCTAGGTGTCGAGATGTGAGGTGGGGCAGCTGTTGGGGGCTGAAAGAATACTCGCTGAGGTAAGGTGGAAGGTGACTAGAAGTCAATGACCGAGGGTACGTGGTCTAGATCGAGGCCCAAAACGCCAGGTCTCGATGGGTGGGCAGAGGGGCTGGCTTCTGGGGTTTAAACGTCATGGAATGGGCTTGTAAAGAGTGCATCCATTAACCACTAACGAGCATTGCTCCAGGTCAATTGCCAGGTTTGCTTGGGCATCTGCCAATGGTTTATTTCGAGGAAGAACATGAAAGAGAGTGCAATTGTGGAAGAGGTTAAGTGTTGTCGAGATTCTTTGTAGTATGGCGTTTAATTGGATACTTGGGGGTGGGACATTTTCCGGACATGGCCTATGATTATCTTGGATTCTCCAATCACCGAAATGGAGTGTATGTTCAGGATTTGGGTGAGATGGAGACCTTGTTACAGAGCGTAGGCTTCGGCTTGGTTATTTGTTGTGATACCCAGATTCCAATGAAAAGAGAGCACTTGAATTCCTCTTGCGCATATTATGACCCCTCCCGCTCCTGCCACCCCGGGGTTTCCTTTTGAGGCTTTGTCAAAGTAGAGAATGTGAGTTTACTGCTCCTTGCACCAGTGGAGGTACTTAGTGTCATCATGAAGCTGCTAGTAGGATCTGGAGGGAGACAGAGGTTGAT
>JASDQU010109593.1:51551-75653 GCA_032191745.1 Picea mariana | reverse complement strand
CAGAAGGGGATCAAGTGTTTATGTGACTACAACTATATAAGCAAACTTCCCTCAAGGCTGAGCATTTTCAGAAGTTAGCGCCCAAATTTTATGGTCCTTACACAGTTCTCAAGCATGTGGGACAAGTCGCATATCAGTTAGCTCTGCCTAGTCAGTCGAAGCTACATCCTCTTTTTCATGTTTCATGCTTAAAGAAGGTGATTGGAACCAGGTGCCAAATTCAAACCAACCTTCCAGAGTTAGCTGACGAAGGATCAATTTGGCTACAGCCAGAAGCAGTTTTGGACCAGCATGAGCGTCGCCTGCGTCAAAGAACCATCAAGGAAGTGCTAGTACAGTGGAAATATATGACTCCAATAGATGCCACTTGGGAACCAGCTACCATTCTGCAGCAATTTCCACATCTCAAGCCTTGAGGACAAGGTTGTTTTTAAGGGAGCATACATGTTAAGGTCCTAACCCACACATAGGTAGATCAATGTATTCGGATGTAATAAAGGTCAATATTAATAAGGCATTTCAATAAAATAGAATAAGGTGGATGTAAGAAGACCTAATAGAAGCTTCCGCTTCTAGAAGGATCTTCCTCTAGATGCTTCTCTTAATATACATATTTAGTATAAATAAGGGTCAAGGGTATGAAAACCCTAGCTTGGATATTATTGTAACAGAGTGTTGCTCGACTGGAGGTTGCCCCCTCGAAGAGGCCTGTGAACATTGCTTTCTGAATCAAAGTGCTATTTCCGTTGTTGTTCTCATATTATTTCTGTGTTATTGTGGAGATTATGCTAGTTATACTACTGTTGTTCTACCATTTCTAGCATTTTATTTCTGTTCTGCGTATTTATTATATCTGGTATCTTGCAATACATCACTTGAGAAAATGGATGTGATACTTAGTAAGTGCATACAACACTTTACGACACTTGTGACACTTAGGTGTAAATAGGTGCAACACTTAATTGTGACATTTTGGTGTGTAACATATGTCCCCTAAAGTGTGAGGTTAGAAGATAAATTGATGGTCAAAACACTTTACAAAGCTATCAATGGAAGGTGTTGGTGTAGGAGAGCCTAGCAAAAGCCAAAAAAAGCCATCAAACAATATGTATATATATATGTATCATCCTCGAGACATGCATACTTATGCTCAGAATAAATTGACTCAAAGAATGGTCGCCGACCAATACACTTTGGATCCATGAAAGTACTGATTAAGGATATGACCACTGGACATACAAGATATGGTAGTGGGGATGTGTTGGACTAAATATATGCACTATTAATTCCCAACATTAGATTAACAACCAGGGCTCATAAGCATCGAGGAGAAAGCAAGAGAAATGCATGATTGGAGCCTAGTCTAGCCTAATCTAAATCCGATGACAATATGAACAAACTAATCAAAGTAAAACAAATTACAGGAAATTAAAACTAAGGATTCATCACGGGGACATAGAAATAACTTAGTGCTATAAAGGATTAGATCACATTCTTTCATGCACTCAGGGTGATGTTCGTGTGATTAATCATGAGTATCCTACTTAAGTTTCTTGTCCTTCAATGATTATTTCCTATAGCGGATCCACACTTAAATGCAATAAAAGAAACAATAAAACTAAAATGAATTCAATTGACAGGAAATAAACTAACGCCTTAGGTAGAAGCCCAAAGTGGGGAGGCCATATCTCATGAGTTAGACCTTTAATCTTTCCCTTGGTGATTGAAACTAAAGGAAATTAATGTTGAGGAATGAAAATGCTAAGCTAGTACAGGAATCAGAAATGTTAAACTAGTGTAGGAACAAAGTGTAGGAAGTAAAGTGAGGGAAACTCAAAATCATCAAACTCAATCAACACCTCATATTACTTAGACTCAAAACCACCCTTTTAAATGTATACACCAATCATAAAGAAATAATGAGTGAATCAAATGCACAGGAGTGATGGATATTTAATACAATGAGAATTTAGAAGAAATGTCTAACTATGTTTTAGGAAGAAAATAATGAATGGAGAGAGATACCCATTTATTTTATTCATTCAAAAGATTGTGTTGATGATAATGTCTTAATGCATTAATCAATCTTTGAAGTAATAAACAATAGCAAAATGGAAATGAGATGGAATGAATATATGATTATGTAATGGAATAGACCTAATACATGATGGATATAGGCATATGACATAATGGATTAGATTTGAAACAAAGGGAGAATGTGTGGACACAATTCGTGGGTGTGGAAGAGTGTTTGTGGGTAGAATTGCAAGTGGGACATGAATAATTGGAGAGCAAACAATACCTTCTACAATTGATCTCTGTGTATGAACTGAATCTAGATGACTATAGTAGCTGCAAAAGGTATTTGTTTGTTAATGAAAATGGGTGGCAGCGAATATGAAAGTTGATCATATGAATGTGATCTTGAAGAGTATTATTCCAAATTATTTTTGAATAAACGATAAGATGCACATATGGGAAGAAGGTTTGGAAATGAATTGAAATGAAAAGAGAATGAATTGCACAAAATAGAGTATTGGAAACAATTAATGCAAATAAAATTAAAACATATATCTATCGGATTGGTGCATATAAATGAAGGGTAAAATGAACTCTGAGTTTTAATTACCAAAACTAATGTAAATTACATAATTTAAATGCATCTAAATTGAATCCAATCATTAATCAAAACCATAATTGAATTGCATGTAAACAAACAACACCATACTAATCTACAAAATAAATAAGTTATGGCAACACTTACCCTCACTGAGGGGCCCTTCCCAGGAGGTCAGTGCTGCTAAAAAAGACTTAGATCAAGATGGAAGGATTTTCAATGTAGTAGAAAAAATCAATTCTTCATTGAGATCAAAAACTCTATTTTTACATGGCTATCAAGTCCTTAAAGATTTCTCCCAAGAATAAATCTCTTACTTAAAAAAACTTCATAAAAATAATGGATACCCTTCTCATCCCTATAAGGCTCTTATTCATACATGAAATCCATGGAGGAATGGATAAAAACAAATTCCCAAACTCAAAAAACAATTTTTACAATTTTAGGATAAATCTCAAAAAATCTGTTTTTTTCATCAATTTGGGTAGATTCGAATTAGAGATCCATCCATATCTTCCAAAAAAATTTAAATTTTGAAAAATTTCCATGACTTACTCAATTTTCCACATTCTAGACAAAACCCATTTTGTAGAATTTCAAGATCTGATACCATCTGCACAAAAATCAAGGCACAAGTTGGTAGTTTGAGATTTTTACTAATTTTTGCAGAATCATTCCCCTTGAGTTTGAGGTCCACATGTGAGATCTGGGTTAATTTTGAATCATGGATCCGGATGTCAACGTCATTCTGGCCAAAACCCATGTCCTTCATTTTCCTCTAGAAGTATTCCAAATTTTCGAACTATATCTGGTATCGAATGCCTGTAGGATGTTGGTACTAGATGAACAAAGGTGATAAATAAACACTTGTACCAGATGAGTGAAGGTACCGGATGAGCGCATGTATTGGATGATTGTAGAAACTTCTGGTACCAGATGAATTAGAGTGTGAGTATCGGATGAGCGTCAGTACTGGATGACTGTAGAACCTTCTGGTATCAGATGACTTGGAGTGTGAGTACCAGATTACCTTGAGTGTCATCTTAGAACCCTGTCTTAATACGATTTCCATAAAAGTCTATTATATGGAATAAATCACATAGATAACTATTCTAACTATCAATAAACCATGAAAATCATAGGTTAAACATTTATGACCTTATGTACACCAAGAGATAGCCAAATGAGTGTATCATTGAGAAAAATGAATGGATTACTCATATTTTTAGGCAACATATTCAATATAGGTCACAAAAGTATGGTGTATGTGAATTTAAAAAAGGAGACCCAACATTTCCCCGATACCTTATCCATTGCATGTCATCATGCAACAATGATCTTCAAAATTTCAAAATCCCAACTGAACAATCTCACCATCATAATTTTGTGCGAAGGCCTTTGGACATTTAATCATGGTGCCCTCGAAACTGTTTTAGAAAGGGTACCCATCCAACCCTTTCAAAATTTTCTTTGCATGTCATATATTCCTTTGTCTCTCGAAACACCATAAACACAGGTTCATGACGATCAACCCCCATTCTCGTCTTGAAAGAAATTCTCAATTTTAACATAGTGAACCAAAGTTTATACGAGAGGAGGGTTTGGTATCAAAAAATAGTAACAGACCTGTGCAGAGTAATGAACCCAAGTAGAAAATTTTGTATAATGACAAATTTTATTTAATGATATAATAATTATAATGACATTCATTTGAATGGTGATACCATTCAAAGGAGTATCTTTTGTAATAATGTTTAATTCTAGTTATGATGTCAACATGGTAGTATGAAATGAGATGTTTGGATATGTGGAGTCATGAGTAATAGATTAGAGTCGTTAGTGATTTGACACTAAGTCTTATCCAATCTATTGTGGAAAATAATTAGGAAAAAGGGTCGTATGTGACTCTAGTATTTGGCCAAGAGATTTCACAAATGACTTTTAACTCATAGGTCTTTTAGCTATATTACCTTTAAAATAAAATTGATATAGTTATAGACTAGATGTGATTTGAAGAAAGGAACACATAAAATAATACATCCCAATATGATTAACTCGTCTCTTATCCAAGTTTATAGAGATATAACTCTTCTTGCTTAGGTAGGGTGAATTATACATACTAAGGGTCCCACTTTCATGAAAACCTATTCATTTTAAAGATAGAACCCTAAGGTGGACACTAGAAGGTTCTTAAGAACATCATTCAAGAGATGTAAAGATCATCTCCTAGCTTTGATTTGATAATGATTTCTTCAGAATGAGACACAAGGGTTTTTCATTTAGTTTTAAGTGTGCCTATTTATCTTTTTTTCAACTCCCTTTACCCAGCATAGCCTCGCTGCCCACATGCCTGTTCAAAACCCCAACAAGTTTACCTTAGTACCATACAAGCATGGCTTTGGTGCCAGCATGCATGTTCAGTACCTCGACGATTTTACTTGTACTTCCTAATACTTCCTTTTATTATACTACTCAAAATATTTAGAATGATGTATATTGTTCATTGACAACTTTAGAGTACAAGGAAGGCAGGTGGTACGAGAGTGTTTTAAATTTATTAGGCACATAATTGATTATATGTATTTATCCCAAGGGTGACATCATCCACATTAGCCTTAAATCTCATCTATTCAATGTATAATGGAACATGGATAATGAATAAGAGGTCCCTCTAGTTAATCCTGTTAGGATTCTCATGAAATTTCGTTGAGGTTTTACAGGAGTGGTCCACCACATGAATTTTTTCATCAATACCACCCAAGAGAAGCTTGTAAGACAAAATTGTATAAGAGCTTGTTGAATCAACTAGGTTAGTATTAGACATAATGGTGTCACCACTTTTGAATGGATGTTTCAATTATTAATCACTTTTTCAAAAGGATGAAGTAATAAGGGGTAATCACATTAGCACGTGTTTGTGTCTGGGAATGTAAAAAATGGGTAACTCGTCCCTTTAGCACTTTTTTGTGTCTGTGAATGTAAAAAAGGAGACCCAACAAGATTCCAATAGGGTGAGTGTATTAAAATCCCACAAATACTCAGACAATATCCATCACAACCTAGGTAAATCACATAATAGAGTGAGCACCCAACCCAGGGTATTCATCTCAATATAAAAATAGTACGAATCTATCCACGTGAAGAGATGACTTGATGTTGAACATGGTAGAAACCACTCGATTAGTGGTCATTCGTGTGTACTATTAACAAGTGCGATGGAAATCACCAATGATGACAATGATTCACAAGGTACCCTAGTACATTCCATCGAATGTGAATAAATGACATGAAGTCAAACATATGTGGAATCATTCAATCAGATGCCAATGATGTAAGACTATTGTCGAAATCGAGGAAACCTGCCATTAAGGCATGTAGGCTCGAAGGTAATAAATAGTTTCTAAGTCTAATTCCTAGATAATGTGTTGAAGTTAACATGAATAGACTCGTTGAAGGAGGGTCATGATGTATCCCCCATCATCGACATGAAAATAACACAGGAAAGAGATAAAATATGATAGATCAAATGAGGACTGACTGACACGGGTATGAAAATGGATAATATTGTAGAATGGTTGGTTTGAGATGAAACTTCCCTTGAACATTGTGAGGCATGAAAATTAATTTTGCATCATTGACTCGAATGAGAGATACACCAAAACATAGTGTGGTGATCATCGAGGCACTCTTCGAGTGATCTTAAGGAGTATGAGGAATCATGGAATTGGTATGACTTAGAGACAATAAAATTATCCAACTGTAAGATGAGATGGAAACAGGGGAGAGACAAGCAGATTATCCAAATGTAATACGAGACACAAACAGGTGCCATGTTCAAGGGAGAAAACAAACAACCACCATGATGCTTTTCAAAAACTTAACCCACTTCCTTCAATTCCCCCCACAATGATTGGTGAGTACCTCTTTGTCTTTTAATGATCTTGAGGAGGATAACATATGCCGAGTCTATCTCATCTTCAATGAGTTCCTCATCATATGTTTAATGAACCTGAGTAAGGAGGGGTTTGACCCCAGGGATATGGGTCCTTCAATGCATGTTTTATGAGTCCAAATTTTTAGTGCTAGAAGCTGACTCAAGACTGCAATTGAGTCAAGCCCAGAACACCTTGCTTAAAAAATGCTCAATAAGGATTTAGATTTTAAGATGTTTGAGAGTGGAAATCAACAACTATCCATTGGGCATGGATTCCATTAAAAACAATAACCATGTCTCAGCATTCTATGGGAAGTAGGTCAAGCTAATAGAGCTTAGATCAATTATAATGTTATAGAGAAGTGGAAAGAGATAGTGTGAGAAAATAAATTGTAAGACCATTAAAGAGGACTTTGATCTTTAATATATCTAACAGTAGATGAATAAATCAGTATTCAGAAACTCTTTCTAAACATGAATTAAAGACTTGCATAAGTTTGTGGAAAAGACTACAACATTCCCTACAATGCATACCTCTCAGCACATAAAATGCATACATATATCCTATAGCAGCATAGAATATTCCAGTAGAAGAAAAATAAAATTATTTACACAGAAATAAGAGAACAAACTAATGATACAATTTATTATCTATTGATATCTTTACATAGAAGTCTTGAGACAAGAATGAAAGATATAACAAGAAGCCCTAATTTGACATATTGAACCTCAACTCTCTCTCAGTCCCTAGGAATGAATCCTCCCCCTTTTACATATGATTTTTCATGAGCTTTATAGATCTATGAGATAGCAACTAGATCCTCAAGATTACAAAAAATATGGAAAATCAACCCCATACCTAAAAACTAGGGTTTGACATTTAAAGCATTAAATACATTCAAATCAAATCAAATCTTTTGAGGATATTTAGAAAAACTATCCTCCTTTAACATCCATGTGTCTTCCTGAATTGACACCTCATCTTGGTACGTGTAGAATCGAACTAAGGGCTAACTGTCCTATTTCACAACATATGGCGAATTTCTGAAAAATGAGTTGTAAAGATCTGCTTATATCTCCCAAACCATGACACCTGTGTAAAATTTGAGGTAGGTTTTTGTATATGAGCTTGTTCTTGAGAAAAAACTCTTTCATTTTTTCAAAATACCTTTTCATCACCTCATAATCTGTGCCCAAAGAATATGACTAAAACATGAAAATTCTTGTCTTTTCAAATCTGAAAAATGAGCAGTAAATATATGCTTGTATCTCCCAAACCATGACAACTGTGTGAAACATCAGGCATGTTTTTGTGTATGAGTTTGTTATTTAAAAAAACCTCTTTCATATTTTTAAAATAATTCTCCATGTGGTCATAGCCTGAGTTTTAAATTGACTATAAAAACAGTCATTTCCATAAAATCCCATGTTTTATGTGTGGAGAGTTGTTGGAACTTCCTGTAGCAACATACGAAAAACCAGTGTTGAACATTTTTTATGCCTTTCTTCACCTAGTATGTAGCTAACCATAACAAAAAGAAGCATGACACCTTATAAATGAGAAACAAAAAGGTTATCCCATACTCCATCATCATAAATCACAGTTTTTAGGATTTGTATAAGAGGTGAAGTTCTCAAACTGTCAGATCTCCATGAAAAATAGATAAAGTTGCTTCGACCAACAAATCCAAACTATTTCTTCTGGTCTGCTGGGACTGAGAGTGAGTTTTCATTCTCTTGGGCTTATCCCCTTAGTGGCTTGGTGCTTAAATTTGACAACTTTTGGACTAATTGAAGATTGGGACTGGGAGCCCAATATTATTTTAGCCAAATTTATTAATAAAAATAAATAAAAACCCAAAAATTGATGAAGGCGCTACCGGAAGTTCCTGTAGCGAAATGTTTTCCTTGAAATTGCTCAAGACAGAAAAACTGCTAAGACAAAGAATGAAAACTCGACGGTCTTTTCATGCTTATAGAGTCTAAAAATATCTTTAAGATGACTCCATGAATGTTCTTTTTTCATAAATTTAGTCCCCCAAGCTCGAAAAAGTGTAAAATAATACAAGGGAGAAATATTCTAGTCATGATTGAATGGAGTATATATATTTTGTAGTTAGTCTTACGAGGCTAAAAAAGGTGTAAACTACCACTCAAAAGATGAGTCTTCGTGGTTTAACGAGCTCAAGGAACGATGAAGTATGCTCATCGTTTGCTTCATTTTTTAACGAGATTGAAATAGAGAATGAAACTATGCTCGAAATCCTCTGTTTCATATTTTAACAAGCTTGAAACAAAAATGAGAACTTTTATCGAGGTAGGTTTCATTTTTACACAAGCTTGAAAAAGAGAAAAATTATGCTTGGGGTAGGTTTCATTTCTACACAAGCTTGAAACAGAGAAAAGAGAAAAACTATGCTTGGGATGTCTGTTTCATTTTTACACGAGCTTGAAATAAAGAGTGAAACTGTGTTCATAGTGTTAGCGTGTTTTCTTCCCAACATGATGTCCAGAGGTTGGTAATTTGACCCCATAATAATTGAAAATGACTATCGGCTTAATCCCAACATGATGTCCAGAGGATGGAGACATGCCCCCCAAGCTTCATTTCACTCGTCAACTCTTCTTGAGCACCCAATCAGAATTCTGGCTACTAATAGGAAAAGGTTCACCAGAGGGGTAGGAAGAAAGAGGATCAAATGACATAGGTGGAAGAAATTAAGGCTGAGTTACGATATCTAATATAATAATTGACTCAATTGAAGGGTGTAACACCCCTGTTTCCCCCAACTTGTAATTATAATTATATTTTACAAACAGACTATGGGAAGACCTGTTATTTTGAAAATATTTACGTTATTAATGTAAATAGGAAAATGTTGAACATCTGTTGAAGGGGATTTCCTATAAAGGTTATGATTCCATGAGAGGGAAAGAGTGAGGAAATTTCCCTTTCCAATTTAAAATTCAAGAAAAATCTAGATTGCCCATTTTTCTAGAATCGTAGTTAATAGAGGAATTTGGTAGTTGGACTATCATCTTCCCACAATTATGAAAGGGAATGGGTGTTGTACTAGAAATTCCTTGCCTCTGAATCACATAAAGAAAAGTACCCATCTAGAGGATTTTAGGTTGACCCATGAAATCTTGTTGAAGAAGGAAAGAAACAAGGAAAAATAGAGAAGAAGAGGAATAAACACAAAGGGGGTCGGAGGAACAATCGAGAAGAGAAGAGAACACAAGGCTCTATAGATTGGAGGAGAACTGAGAAATAAGTTGTTATGGTTACATGAGCACTTGGATAGTGTTTTCTAATCAAGATGATAAACAAAGCTACATGGATTGAGTGAATAATTCTAGTAGACTCCCTTGCTTGGTGGATAGAAAACTAGACTGCTAGCTTCCTATGGGAAAATGAGAGTAACCTTTGTCCCTTATTATTGCTAAGATTAAGCATAAACCCTCTCATGGCATCATGATCTAGCTAGGGGGTGGCCATTTGAGGAATACTCTAAGAGCAACTCTACATATGGTTGGGTGGAAAAGGGAACCTCTTTCAGTAGTTGCCCATTAATTTCCAAGTTTCAGATAAGTGTGATTTTGAGTTTATATTGTATTGAATGGTTTGGTTATAATATGAGTTTCTTGAGCTAGATGTTAGAAAAATATTTTATCTTGTTTGAATGGTAGAATCTGTAGCTCTATAGGCCTTGCAGCCTAGGAAATTTGAAGAAGAATTTGAATATCATATTTTTTCAATGGATTTCTGCTTAATATTGTTTAGCAAAGGATAAATTTTATTAATGGGTTTTTAAATGAAATTGCGTCAAATGGAGAGTTGACCTTCTGTATGAATATATTTGTGTTAAATATCAAAATTACTTTCCAAGGATCAACTCCACGAATACATAGTCATGACAGACTTTACAAGAATGTTCTGAACTCATCCATCCCTTGAAATTCATTTTTCTGTTATATAATTTGAGTTCTATAGACAAAAGTCGGTTCCGTCAACCCACTTTACCATGTGAATTTTGGCCCAAAAACATGAGCCTAACCAATTCTCGGTTAAGATCTTGATGTATAGCCTCTCAGGGCACGTAAAGGTTCCAAGTGACCTTAATCCCTAATCCACGGGCTTATTACCTTTCATGTGGGCTTACCGACTTGAGCCCTCGAGCCACTAGGAGTTCCATAAGACCGAGGCTCAAGAACCCTTCACTACATGAAAATGGAGCTAAGCCTCCTGGACTTCGAGACTTCAGAGGTTCAATACTTTGGGATGTTGGAACCTCACAACATTCAAATCTTGCCGAAGGCAACCTATCGAAATGGTGACTGGACGGTTTGACCGAAAAATGGCGATCTCTTATCTATTATTATGGGATCTGACTTATCATTAAAAACTTACCAACAATTGACCGCGGGTATTCTCTTCACCATTGATCATGATCACAAATCAATGGTTTTATTCTCGTCTTTGTCCTCTTATGGATCCAACGGTGGGAATGCTACCCAAATTAGCTACTTGGTTAGACGGCTGGCGGGAGTTCGTGATTTATTGACTTCACGAATCTTGCAATCCCCAACCTTTCAACCTCTATGGAGTATTACTAGCTAAAGTGGTCACGATTTAGTGACAACAGTTTTCTACCAGTTAATACTCCCACTTATTCTATCCTTACACTTCTCTCAATTAAATAGTTGAGAAAGATCACGAAGTATTTTAGATCGACGGTCTGTGGAACTTCGAGGTTTCAGCCTATGGGATCTCTAAAGTTTGAAGTAGAGCATAAATTGGGATATGGCCCGAAGCCCAGATATTATTTACTTAACGGGATTAAAGAAATCTTGTTATTATCCTTAAGTTATTTTCGTAAGTACACGCGTGGGACCCTCTTTGGGAGCCTAAAAATTCGGGACTTTGGGGCTCTGGGAGATTCAAAGATATAGGAGGGTTTGGTAAATGCTGAAGTGCTGAAGTTACCTTGTTATAGTGTCCATCTTATATTATATGGGCCCGTTCATGCCATTTTGATTTGGTGCGCCTAGTTAGGTCCACGTGGTGTTGTGTGATTAGATGCAAGTTAGGTGTGGGACCATTCCCCCCTTGCCTTCCTCATCACATATAAGCCATGTGTTATGTGCGAACAACCCTCATCCTTCAGATCCAAGGGTGGACATATCCCCGCCATATATATTCGAAGTGGAGGTATCCCTATGGAATTCAGATATTCGGGAATTTTTAGACCTGTGCGAGAGCGACGAAGGGTTGAAGGCCCAGTATTCGTGAAGACCAAGAGATATTTCCTGCAACCAACGTCCACGTCATCGCCAGGGGGTGACGAACCAGGTCATGATAGTGCCATGTTAGATGGTATAAGAAAGGTGATTCCATGTGGCAAAGGGGATGACGATTGGCCAATGACACCCCAAAAACTTTGGAAGGGCATAAATTTCAAAAAAGAGCTCGATTTTGGACAAGGTTATTGTCGTTGGAAATTCTTGGTGAGCACAAGGTGATGGTGTCCTCATTTGAAGAATTCAGGGGGTTGTAGGAAAGATAAAAAATTATACCCCATCCCTTAAAAGAGTACTTAGGGGGTAGGGTGTGTGATAGAGTGGTTTCAAAGAAGGCAACAATGCTTGGCCTGCATGGGCTCATGAAAGAGTCAGATAAATGTTTCTTAGAAAAATTTTAAGGGGGAGGGAATCCCACCCTACCCTATTTATTAGAGCATGACTCAAATACCAAACCTGGATGGGCCGGAGAACAATCATGAGACTAGTTTACCAAGGCTAAGATGATCTTGTTGAAATTATTTACTTCTGTACGAAGATTATCTGCATAATCTCATTGAGCAGAAGGATTGTAGATTGAAATTTTGTTGGGAATTTACTCAATAAAATAATTGAACCCTAATGGATTGTAGTAGAAGACTCATATCATTTATTTGAAGGAGTGATAGCCACTCCTATGGGACTGGGATTATGTCGATAGACACTAATAACAAGATTTGGATACAAATGGAATATTTTTTTAATAGGGATGCTTGAGTCCAGGGGGAGAATGGACTGAATAGGTTTCAAGGTTGCGTACATATGTGGGATTATGAAGCCTCTACTAATTACAATTGTTACTTAAATAAGAGATTAGGCCTTGTGAGTATAATTCCCCAGGTCTAGAGGCCTTATGGAAATATGTGAGGTCAACTTAGTTGATATGTCATAACTAAAAAATTGCTATTGTGATAATCCTTTTTTTGCAATATAAAAAGGAGTCCTATGGAATGAGAATAACCCTCATGGAAGAAGTGAAGTGACATGAGAAAATTCAAAATCGCATGGTTGTGATAAGGGAGTGCACATCCCTATTAAATTAAGGGCATGTCTATGCACGAGAATGAAAAAGGTAACAAAGTGGAATGTATCTGAATTACAAGAATAACTAAAATGATTGGTGCACGAGGATATGTTGAAATGCATATGACAAAGATTGAGCATGCATATAAAATGCATATATACTTATTATAAGCTGTCATTGGATGTAAAATATGGTGATTTCATGGATCATATGGCTAGTAATGATCTGAATATAGCTGATCAAAAAAGGATCTGGAGAAGACTAAGTATAACTGAGAATTCACAGAAGCAACTCATGAAGCTCAGAATAGACTCAATAGACAGAGAAAGGGAAAAAATTCAAATTCCTCAAAACCTAGTGAAATTGGCATCATCCTGAAGAGTGTATCGCAAGATTTCCAATGTCGTAAATGACTCGTCGAACATAGTTACGAATCAAAACATATTTGCGGTCAAAGTTTTGGTCAACCTAGCCCAATTAGCAGGGATGAGTCAACATCCGTACTATTGACGTCAACATCAGTATGGATGATGTCAACATCTATACAATGTACATGGAACATACAGAGGACGACACATGTCATGCTGACATCATCATGACATCAACATTGTGACGTGGCATCACCAGGCAGGCAACATGGCAAAGTGACTGTACATGTGAATGACCTGGGCCAATGTTTAGCTGCCATGTGGCTATGGGAAAATTCCCAGTGAGGGCCCATAACCAAAATTTTAAAAATAAAAAAAGGGGAGCCCACCAAATCTGGCAGAGGTCTCACGAAATCTGGTGTCTGACCTCTGTTATAATCCAACTCCGACAAATCTAAACGGGACTCCAAAATTGGTGGCAGTTAACACTATATATATGTGTGTGTGTGTGTGTGTGTGTGTGTGTGTGTTTTCTTGTAACAAAGTGCCAAAAAAGGGAGGCCCGCAGGCTTGACCTCGGGACCTCTCCCAACCACTATGCTTTTAATATAACTCTGCCAACCAACTAGCCTAATATCTATGTTGGTACATCCGCCCTCCATTTTTACATAAGAATCCAAGTCTGCAGAGTTTGGTGGTCAAACCAGGGCACAACCGTATGGATAGGATATAATTTTTGAGAAATTTTCCCATGAATTAATTGCAGGTGCAGGCACAAAAACCTAGGTGAAATTCCTCAGGGGCCTCGAAGTGCCAGACTCAGATTGAGGCATGGAGACAATCATTTTTGGGTAATTCGATGCCATGAATTTAGTGGTGCTATTTTTTTTTTCTGATCTGAGCAAAGCTTTTGCAGTTTAACTCCAGAATGAGGTATACTTATGTATTTTTCCTAATTATTTTGCTGAGTTAATAAAAAGGCCTACCCATTTGAGAGCAGGACCCGGAGACGTACTCCACTAGAGACGAACTTCGTTATCAATTTTTTGTGTTCAAATTTGATGCTTATGTCTCTTCATTATTGAGATTTTCCTTCTTTATGGTCCACTTTAATTTATGCTCATTTTTTACAATTTTTTATAAGTCACATCGATGAAAAGATCTTAGATCATGTTGGTATCAGAGCAGTCATATTTTACTTGAATTGTTGAGTGTGAATGCTTACTAGGGCCAAGCATAAGCAGGGTGAAGGAACTATTAACACTTTCAATCTCAAAGTTGGTTGTGCATCCCGAAGGAAGAAAATGGCCGAAGAGGACAAGCATGATGAACAGGAGAAAAACCTCCATATGGTCTTTTATCACATGTCATAAATGGTCGAGCGAATGTATGGAGACTATGAGAAGAGGATGAAGAAGAAAGGGAAGAAAAATGAAGCACAAGAAGATGATAATGCTTCAGTGAATCAAGGGGCTAGAGGAGACCCTCCTGAGCCTCCATCTTCACCATCGTGCTCTAACTCTTCTTCCTCTGAGCATTCTCATCATTCTCATCATTCTAGCCATAAAATTTCTTTTAAGAAACCATTATTAAAGCTTGATGTAAAATTTGCTTTACCTATGATTAATGGAGATGCTAATCCTGAAAATCTAGATAATTGGATTTGACAGGTTGAAGTGTATTGTCGTGTTCCATAGATTGATGAAGAGGAATTTAAAGTTCAATTGTCTTCTCTTCGGTTGGAAGGAACCTCTCTCGTATGGTGGGAGAGAAAAATTCATGACATAAGTAAGTGTGGTAATCTTTTTTCCTCATGGTCGGAATTTAAATCAGTGATAAGGAAGAAATTTTATCCATTGGGTTATTTACATAAAGAAATGATGGAATGAGAAACTTTAAGACAAAGTAAAGGTCAAACTATACAAAGTTTTATGGAAGAAGTTAGGAAGAAATCTATTGCATTAAACATTCCTTTGGATTCTTATGAATCTTTAATGAAGTATATCGACGCATTTCACAGTTGTATTCGTCATACTTTACTATTTTTTAACCCCACCAGTCTTGATGAAGTTTGTGTGCAAGCCACCCACCTTGAGAATAGGGGAAATAATGTTCAAGAATATACCACGAAGAAACCTTCCAATCTCCCACATAAGTAGCTTAAGAATTTTAAAAGGAAGGACAAAAAGACCACCACTGTAAAGAGAGAAGAAGGAAAGCCATCTAGTACTCATTGCAAGAAGAATGGTCACGATGATGAACATTGTTGGAAACTACATCCAGAGAAAAGACCAAAACAATTTGGTGGAAAGGGGAAGACAAAGACTATTGCTACAGTGCAACAAGATCTTGGCTCCGATTCAGGAGACGAAGGAAATATCCCAATGGTTGGAGTACAAGGTAAATATTCCCTTCATGCTAGTTCAAATTCCAATAATGAATCTTATGATGATGAAAGAAAGAGGAATGAATTATTTCATATAATATTTGTATCTAAACACACTAAGATAGATACATTATTTGATCTGGCTTCCCAAGTAAACTTGATATATGGAGCACTTTTCAAAAAGATGGGTCTTGAAACTAAACCACATCTAAAGCCTTATCCTCTTGGTTGGTTATTTGATAAAGAAAAACTTAATGGCACCAACCAATGTAGGGTCAGATTTTCTATTTCTTAAAAGTTGATTGATGAAGTGGATTTGGATGTTGTATCACTTGATATATGTGGCATAGTGTCAGGGAGTCCTTATATTTATGATAGAAAATCAATCTTCTTTCATCATGAGAACAAATATCACCATACCAAAGGGAGAGTGGAATATAATGTTAGAGCCCACAACATGGGGTTAAACACAACACTTGTTAGTGGAGGACAAATGAAGAGACTCATAAACACTGATAAGAAATATGTACTCATGGTCGTAAGGGAAAAAGATGTCGGAACATCCTACGCTTTTCAAGGATGTGATCCTTCTCATAATAAATAATTAATTGATATTGTTTCTAAGTATGATGATATTTTCCAGGCACCGGATGGATTACCTCCTAAGAGGGAAATCCAACATGAAATACATCTTCAGTAGGATTCTCCTCTTCTTAATGTGGGCATGTAGAGGATGTTAGTTGTAGATGTGACAAAGATAAAAAAATCAGGTACAAGGCTTATTGGATCAAGGGGTCATCAGTACCAGCTCATCTCCTTATGGATTTCCAATTGTGATGGTGCCAAATAAGGATGGCACATGGATAATGTGTGTCAATTACCAGGCCTTAAATAAAATCACGACGAAAAATCGATACCCTCTTCCTCGTATAGATGATTTACTTGATCAATTAAAAAATGTTGTTTATTTCACTAAGTTGGATTTGCACAGTGGATACCATCAGATCAGGGTTCTAGAACATGATGCATGGAAAACTTCCTTTGAAACTAAACATGGATTGTTTTAGTGGTTAGTTATGCATTTTGGTCTTTGTAATGCTCTGTCAATATTCATGCATGTGATGAATGATGCATTCATGTCGTTTCTAGATGATTTTATGAATGTATATTTAGACAACATTCTTATATTTAGTGGGACTTGGGATGAACATGTAAGGCATGCAAAGAAAGTATTGGATAATTTGCAAAGGGAAAATTTGTATGTAAAATTGTCCAAGTGTGAATTTGGTAAGACTGCACTTGTATACTTAGGTCATATTGTAGGAGGATGAAAACTGAAAATTGATCCTTCCAAGATGGATGTAACTGTAAATTGGCATGGGCACAAAAATGTAACCAAAATATGGAGTTTCTTAGGTGCAGTCCAGTACTGGAGGAGATTCATTTCAAACTTATCCTTTATAGAAGCTCCTTTGCATGCCTTAACTAGTGTGAAGAACACTTTTCAGTGGGGAAGAAAGAAACAAAAAGATTTCGACACTTTGAAGGAAAATATCAGTACCACACTAGTATTAGCACTGTCGAATCCTCAAAAATATTTTGAGATCGAGATATATGCCAACGAGGATGCCATGGGTGTAGTATTGATGCAATATAGTAAGCCTATTTGTTACCACTCTGAAACTTTTAACCAAGTTGTTGCTAACTATCCTACGTATGATAAAGAGTTGTATGCATTAGTTCAAAGCGTATAGAAATGGAAGCACTACTTGTTAGGGAAGGAAACAATCATACATATAGATCATCAACCCTTACAGTATCTCCAAGAACAAACCAAGATGCAACAATCTCAACATTATAGATGGAAGGGTTTTCTTCAACAATTTCATTTGGTAATCAAATAAAAAAAGGGTACGAGTAACAATGTAGAGAACTATTGTCTGTAGGGAAAACTACTCTACCATCTTGGAAAACTATGTATTCCTACAAGTGAACAGGTCCATGTAATACGAGAAGCTCACACTTCTCTTGTGTCTGGGCATTTTGGGGTAGGAAAAACTATGGCTCATCTACAAAGGTTTTGTTATTGGCCTCATATGAAAGCAATTGTAACTAAATATGTAAAGGGTTGTGTGATTTGTTCTACTTGTAAGCCCAATAATAGAAAATTGGGGCTATACTCACCACTTCCTGTTCCATACCATCCATGGGAAAGTATCTCCAAGGATTTAGTAGGGGGTTTACCTATGTTGAAAAGGGGTTATTACAATTTGTATGTTGTAGTGGATAGGTTCAACAAGATGTGTATCTTAATTCCATGTAAAAAACATATCATTCTTGATCAGACTGCTAATCTCTTATTTTAGTATGTTTGGGTTCACTTTGGGTTACCCACATCCATTATTTTGGATCGAGATACTTGATTCCTTGGGGATTTTTGTACAATATTGTGGATAATGATGGACACCAAGTTGAAGAGGAGCACTTCTTTCCATCCACATACCGACAAACATATAGAGGTTGTTAACCGAACAATGGTACTTTTGTGTCAAGGCTACTGCAGCAAGCATCCAAGTTATGGGATGAATAGATACCCTATGTTCAACATGCTTACAATCGAGCCTTACATTCCTCCACTTAGTGTTCTCCTTTTGAGACATGTTTTGGGTATTTTCCTAAGGTTCCTTTGGACTTGATGTATGTGAGAGATTTCGATTCAAATGAATAAATAAATGAAGACAGATCCCGCAATCTCATTCAGAGGATCTAGCAGGTACATCAAGCAGTGAGGAAACAATTGGAGAAAAGTAAAGTAAAGTTTAAAGCTCAGCATGACAAACACAGGGTTGATCATTAGTTCCAGGTTGGAGACTAGGTATGGATTCACATCAGCAAGGAGATATTGAAGGGTGAAGAAAAGAAACTCAAGCCCATTCGTTATGGACCCTTCACTATTTTGGAGAAAAGTGGCACCAAAGATTTTCTTCTAGATCTTCCACCTTATATGTAGATCTACTCAGTTGTCGATGTGGAAAAATTGAAACTTTTTTATTCTACCATGATCATGGATCAAGGTGAGGGAGTTTCAATACCTTCAGTTGATGAGTTTGCTCCTGAATACTTGGATGAGTTGGAGGAAGATATCATCTTGGACAGAAGGACAAGAACTTAATGTAGGGGTGATGTTGATTATCTTCGAGTGGGATTAAAGGGAACACATCCAAGCAAGACAAAGTGGATTGAGAAGGACAAGGGGAGGGAACTCTTCCCTCACTTATTTGTTGATTGATGAAAGATTTTGGTGGTCCAAAAATCTCTGAGTGGGAAGGCGTGATCCAAAACAGATCCAGAGAAGACTAAGGATAAATTAGAATTCATAGAAGCAACTGAGGAAGCTCTGAATGGGCTCAACATATACAGAAAGGGAAAAAAATTAAAGTCCTCAAAACTTAGTGAAATTTGCATCATTGCGAAGAGCATGTCACAATATTTCCAATGGTGTAAATGAATCGTCAAACAGAGTTACAGATCAAAATATATTTGTGGTCAAATTTTTGGTCAAACTAGCCTAGTCGACAGGGATGAGTCAGCATCTGTATTGTTGACGTCAGCATTAGTACGGATGACGTTAGTGTCTATACAATGTATGTGGAACATACATAGGATGAAGCGTGTCATTATGACATGAGAATGGTGATGTGGAAGAACCAAAGAATGCCACATGTCACTCATTTTTGACATTTTCAGGTCAACATGTGGACCAATGAGGAAGTGCCATGTGGCAGTCCATACAACCACGTGGTAGGCCGTAAGGGACGTGGCAGACATGTGGCAGCCGTACCATATGTGGTAGGATGACGTGGAAGGCAGGAAACTTGGCACAGTGACTATACATGTGAATGACGTGGGCCAATGTTTGGTTGCCACATAGTAGTGGGGAAATGCCTAGTGAGGGCCTGTAACCAAATTTTCAAAAATAAAAAGGGCGGCCAACCAAATCTTGTGGAGGTCTCACAAAATCTGGTGGCCGACCTATGTTATAATCCAACTCTGACAAATCTAAACTTGACTCCAAAATTGGTGGTCGTTAACACTATATATATATTACCAAAGTGCCAAAAAGGGGAGGCCCACGGGATTGACCCAGGGACCTCCCCAAACCACTATGATTTTAATATAACTCCACCAACTAAATATCCTAACGACTATGTTGGTACATTCACCCTCCATTTTTACTTAAGAAGCCGAGATTAAAGAGTTCGGGGGTCAGACTAGGGCATGGTCGTATGGACAGAGCACAATTTTTGAGAAAATTTCCCATGAATTAATTGCAGGTTCAGGAACAAAAACCAAGGAGAAATTCCTCAGGGGCCTGGAAGTTCCAGACTCATATCGGGGCACAGAGACAATATTTTTTGTGGTAATTCAATGCCACAAATTTAGTGGTGCTATTTTTTTTTTTATCTGAGCAAAGCTTTTGCATCTTAACTCCATAATGAGGTATACTTATGTATTTTTCCTAATTCTTTTGTTGAGTTAATAAAAAGGCCTACCCATTTGAGAGCAAGACCCTGAGATGTAGTCCACCACAGACGAACTCCGTTATCACGTTTTTATGTTCAAATTTGATGCTTATGTCTCTTCATTATTGAGCTTTTCCTTCTTTATGGTGCACTTTACTTTATGCTCATTTAATACAATTCTTTAGAAGTCACATCGATGAAAAGATCTTGGATCAATAGCAGCATAAGTAAAATGTTTATGAGGTTTATTACATATTACCTTAATAGGATAAGGTAGAATGGTTAATGAAATGTTGTTCCTGAATGTGGTAAAGGAAGTGTTGGGGAATTTCTAGATGACCAATGGTTCATATTGACATCCAAAGATGGATGGTAGCCATATAGATATGGATTGTTGTGCTCGAGTTGTAGTGAGAGGGAATCTAGGAAAGGATTCCATTGATAAAAAGGTATCTTGACCAAGAATGGTTTGAGGCATGAAGAGAAGCTCGATAAGTTATCTTGTTGCCTTCGACACTGTTGGAATTGCCCAGATGGTATTTTCTAGGTTGTTTAATAATTTTATATTAGTTGAGGCAAGAGTGTTTTCTTGTTGGTTGTTGTCATATGGAAAGGGAAACATAGTTATGAATATTTATGTGAGACTTTCCATGTGGATATCATGTGAATGACTATAAACTCTCACCCAAGAGGGAAACATGGTGTTGACTAATCCTATGAGACTTGTCATAAGTATGGTTGTAAGACCTTTGGGATGAAGGATAAGGAAGTTTAAAATGTCCATGTGTGTGAATGACATGGAAAAATGTGTAAGCAATGAACTTTCATACTGCATATTTATCTATGTTTGCACATGCTTGAGCGCATGGAATGAATGAGTTATAAGGTTTCCCAGTATGATGACTAATATTAAGACCAAATATATATGAATGAATGATCTACAAAGTGCAAGTTACGCACATGTATGATGTATGAGTATATGTATACTAAAGGCACGATGTGGCTTCCTGAATAAGTGAAATGTAAGGAAAGAATTTCACTTGCCAAGATTGAATGAATACCATGGATGCATGGCTCACTCTATTTTGAAGAGTCGTGACTTTTTTGTTTTACATAATGACTTGAGGAGGATGTATTCCATTTCCTCAGGAAAATCTAGTATAAATTGATAAAAGAGTAAATGAGTAGGGATGCTCTGTTGTCATGATAAAAGGCAACTTGATTACACTTTAAATATTGCATGTAAATGATTATGACCGATCATGAACTAATTAATTTTCTATAGATACGGAAATGAAACTATAAAGTGTGCCTATGGTGGGGACACACACACACACACACTGGGTAAGAATTTGAAATGAAAAAGATGAGGTTGAGTCGAGGTTGAGGTCATCTAATATAATTATGGATATCTAATAAGGAAGTTACAGAATGAGGCAATTGCACCTGCAATAATTGTGTGAGAACTCTATTAGGAGAACAAAGTCATAATCTTAATGAATGTTGGAAAATTAGAAAATAGAATACCAAGTCAAGAATCCTAGATTACATTTTAAAGTATCATGCATGAGTAAAGTATATGCACATGAATGTTGACGAACCTGATTTTTATCTTTGGTGAATGTGCATAATGCACTAGTTCTTAATTGTGGGAAAATTCTTATTGTTGTGGCATGTTGAATTATCCAGGGAATTCAAAACAAAACTTGGCTGAAAATTGCTCGAGAAACAAAGCAGGAAAATCCCAAGAGGGACAGATTGGTTAAGCAAAGGAGAAGGAAAGGAGAAACACTTTCCTTGCTCTAAAAAACTCTGATTTGCTTAACAGAGTTATAAACCTAAAAATGAAACAGCTATGAAAGAAAGAAAAATAAACAAATAAAGTATGTTTAAATGATCAAGCTTGGTTGAGCCATGATAAGTAAAGGCAATAAGGCCTTGTAAATAACTCAACTAAACTAAAAAGTTTTAGACTGTGTAGGAGGAGATTGGAAAAAGGGAAAGGTCCATTGATTCCTTTCTTGTTGTTTATTGTGTTTCTATGGGATGAGAAACTGATATGCTGATACATGTAAATGTTTTTGGAATGAGAACGATGATAGTAGTATGGTTGTAGAGACAACTAAAAATTCGATTGTGATTGCACTAGATAACACATTAAGAAGCAATGTGGTAGAGTGCATAAATATATGTTGGGGCATATCTGAAATGATTTATTGATTTAAATGCTCTGATATAGGCATTTTTATTTTACATGACAACTAATATATTTGTGATGTATATCATGTGTAGAAAGAAATTGGAGTTGTTGGGAAAGACGGTTACCACTGATGAACAACCTCAAGCAGATGATGAATATAAGAAGGTTGTTGTTGAAATTCGTTGAAGGTACTTTGGGAGCCCATGAAGCACCATTGATGAGGTAATGTGAGAGAGAGTGCTAGTAGACAGAACATGTATAAAATATATCATGCTCATGTGACATGGGAATGGAAATGGATTTGGTAAGAATCCCTTCGGAAATGATTTCATTATCTTAATGAGATGCAAATAATTTTGATTGGTTGTTGTATGCCATTAATACCTAAGAAGGTTATGATTCAGGAAAAGAGAATCTGAATAATAGAGAGAAGAAATATCTTCCAGTCAAGGATGATTAAAATCCTTGCAAGAAAAATCATGAACCAATAGTGTGACAGGTACATTGACCAATCAAAGTGATCAGGAACAAAAGTGCGCATAAGAAGCGCATTGAAATTAATGCATTGAGAAAATGCATGATTTCAAAAGAAGATAGGAAATATATTTCCCTATTAATGAAGGAGGACCTTCCAATACTCTACCTAAATTGTAAAGGTGTTAAATAAATGAAGTGAGTGGCCATGAGTATTGGCACCACTGGTTACCAATAAGGAAAGAAGTGTTTAGATGCAACCATACAAAACTGGGTTTCATATTATAATATTTTAAATTGAGGACATGATCAGTTTGTAGCAGGAAGCACAATCCTATTGTAATAATGAATGAGAATGAATGAGCCTTATGATGAAGAGGTTGGTTGAGCTCCAACACACCATGGAAAAGTGCTTGTCATAAAGTGTGGAAAAATTGAAATCAATGCAAGGGTGCATTGGGTATGAATGTGGCCATGAAAATTGGCACACTAATTAAAGTCATTTAATATTTGGATTGCATTTGGAAATTTGGCATGATGAAATGATGCATGCATACTGGATGATATTTCTTTTTACTTTTACTATTGAATATATGAAAATGATTTGACTATTAGTATGCACAATTTTGAAGATATAATGTGCCTGAGAACTAACAACTTGTTTGGCTATGTGAAAATGGAGTTGTAGGAAGAAGGGTCTTGGATATGGTAGCAGAAGTAAGCCCATAAGGAAGAGAAATTCTTGCTGGGCGAAACTGCTATTAGAAGGAAAATATCATATTTGTGAATCTGGATCCTTTATGGAACAAATCTGAAAATAAATGTCAAAATCGAAAATTTGTGGGTGACATATTTGCAAGAAAATTATGAATTGGAATTGATGATAGCATCTCACAGTTACTATATGCATGTGATACGGGTGAGATGAAAGATCTGTCTAGGAGGGACAGAGAATGGTTGTCAAGCGAGAAAGCATGGAAAAAGGCTACTGTTGTGACATGAGAACCCTATCATGATCCATCATCTCCCTATAATATGTTTTGTTGTGATAACGCATGCCAAAGGGACGGCTTGACATAGAAAGTCAAAGGGACACCTTGACAGAGCAAGTCAAAGGGACGCCTTGACTATAAGACTCGTTGAAGTCTTGGAAAACTCTTCTTGTGTCGGAAAGCCTTGGAAAGGAAATATGGATCTCCCGAGGGACTGTATAGTAGAGATTCAGGGGATTCTTGA
>JASDQU010109593.1:31555-41815 GCA_032191745.1 Picea mariana | reverse complement strand
AACATTTATTACCTTATGTACACCAAGAGATAGCCAAATGAGTGTATCATTGAGAAAAATGAATGGATTACTCATATTTTTAGGCAACATATTCAATATAGGTCACAAAAGTATGGTGTATGTGAATTTAAAAAAGGAGACCCAACATTTCCCCCATGCCTTATCCATTGCATGTGATCATGCAACAATGATCTTCAAAATTTCAAAATCCCAACTGAATAATCTCACCATCATAATTTTGTGTGAAGGCCTTTGGACATTTCATCATGGTGCCCTCAAAACTATTTTAGAAAGGGTACCCATCCAACCCTTTCAAAATTTTATTTGCATGTCATATATTCCTTCGTCTCTCGAAACACCATAAACACAGGTTCATGACGATCAACCCCCATTCTTGTCTTGAAATAAATCCTCAATTTTAACACAGTGAACCAGAGTTTATACGAGAGGAGGGTTTGGTATCAAAGAATAGTAACAGACCTGAGAAGAGTAACGAACCCGAGTAGCAAAGTTTGTATAATGACAAAGGTTATTTAATGATATAACAATTATAATGACGTTCATTTCAATGGTGATGCCATTCAAAGTAGCATCTTTTGTAATAATGTTCAATTTTAGTTATGATGTCAACATGGTAGTATGAAATGAGATGTTTGGATATGTGGAGTCATGAGTAATAGATTAGAGTCGTTAGTGATTTGACATTAAGTCTTATCCAATATGTCGTGGAAAATAATTAGGAAAAAGGGTTGTATGTGACTCTAGTATTTGGCCAAGAGATTTCACAAATGACTTTTAACTCATAGGTCTTTTAGCTATATTACCTTTAAAATAAAATTGATATAGTTATAGTCTAGATCTGATTTGAAGAAAGGAACACATAAAAGAATACATCCCAATATGATTAACTCGTCTCTTATCCAAGTTTATAGAGATATAACTCTTCTTTCTTAGGTAGGGTGAATTATACATATTGAGGGTCCCACTTTCATGAAAACCTATTCATTTTAAAGATAGAACCCTAAGGTGGACACTAGAAGGTTCTTAAGAACATCATTCGAGAGATATAAAGGTCATCTCCTAGCTTTGATTTGATAATGATTTCTTCAGAATGAGACACAAGGGTTTTTCATTTAGTTTCAAGTGTGCCTATTTATCTTTTTTTCAACTCCCTTTACCCAGCATAGCCTCGCTTCCCGCAGGCCTGCTCAGAACCCCGACGAGTTTACCTTAGTACCATACAAGCATGGCTCGGTGCCAGCATGCTTGTTCAGTACCCCGACGATTTTACTTGTACTTCCTAATACTTCCTTTTATTATACTACTCAAAATATTTAGAATGATGTATATTTTTCATTGACAACTTTAGAGTATAAGGAAGGCAGGTGGTACGAGAGTGTTTTAAATTTATTAGGCACATAATTGATTATATGTATTTATCCCAAGGTTGACATCATCCTCATTAGCCTTAAATATCATCTATTCAATGGATAATGGAACATGGATAATGAATAAGAGGTCCCTCTAGTTAATCCTATTAGGATTCTCATGAAAGTTCGTTGAGGTTTTACAGGAGTGATCCACCACATGAATTTTTTTATCAATACCACCCAAGAGAGTTTGTAAGACAAAATTGTATAAGAGCTTGTTGAATCAACTAGGTTAGTATTAGACATAATGGTGTCACCACTTTTGAATGTACGTTTCAATTATTAATCACTTTTTTAGAAGGATGAAGTAATAAAGGGTAATCACATTAGCACGTGTTTGTGTCTGGGAATGTCAAAAAGGGGTAACTCATCCCTTTAGCACTTTTTTGTTTCTATGAATGTAAAAAAGGAGACCCGACAAGATTGCAATAGGATGAGTGTACTAAAATCCCAAAAATACTCAGACAATATCCATCACAACTTAGGTAAATCACATAATAGAGTGAGCACCCAACCCAGGGTATTCATATCAATATCAAAATAGTATGAATCTATCCATGTGAAGAGATGACTTGATGTTGAACATGGTAGAAACCACTTGATTAGCAGTCATTCGTGTGTACTGTTAACAAGTGCGATGGAAATCACCAATGATGACAATGATTCACAAGGTACCCTAGTACATTTCGTCGAATGTGAATAAATGACATGAAGTCAAACATACGTGGAATCATTTGATTAGAGGCCAATGATGTAAGACTATTATCAAAAGTGAGGAAACCTACCATTGAGGCATGCGGCCTCCAAGGTAATAACTAGTTTCTAAGTCTAATTCCTGGATAATGTGTTGAAGTTGACATGAATATACTCGTTGAAGGAGGGTCATGATGTATCCCCCATCATAGACATGAAAATAACAAAGGAAAGCGATAAAATCTGATAGATCAAATGAGGACTGACTGACACAGGTATGAAAATGGATAATACTGTAGAATGGTTGGTTTGAGATGAAACTTCCCTTGAACATTGTGAGGCATGACAATTGATTTTGCATCATTGAATCGAATGAGAGATACACCAAAACATAGTGCAGTGATCACTAAGGCACTCTTCGAGTGATCTTAAGGAGTATGAGGACTCGTGGAATTGGTATGACATAGAGACAATAAAATTATCCAACTATAAGATGAGATGGAAATAGGGGAGAGACAAGCAGATTATACAACTCTAATATGAGACACAAACATGTGCCATGTTCAAGGGAGAAAACAAACAATCACCATGATGCTTTTCAAAAACTTAACCCACTTCCTTAAATTCTCCCCACAATGATTGGTGAGTACCTCTTTGTCTTTTATTGAGCTTGAGCAGGATAACATATGCTGAGTCTAACTCATCTTCAATGAGTTCCTCATCATATGTTTAATGAACCTGAGTAAGGAGGGGTTTGACCCCGGGGATATGGGTCCTTCAATGCATGTTTTATGAGTCCAAATTTTTAGTGCTAGAAGTCGACTCAAGACCGCAATTGATTCAAGACGAGAACACCTTGCTTAAAAAATGCTCAATAAGGATTTAGATTTTAATATGTTTGAGAGTGGAAATCAAGAACTAGCCATTGGGCATGGATTCCATTAAAAACAATAACCATGTCTCAACATTCTATGGGAAGCAGGTTAAGCTAATACAACTTAGATCAATTATAATGTTATAGAGAAGTGGAAAGAGATAGTGTGAGAAAATAAATTGTAAGACCATTAAAGAGGACTTTGATCTTTAATATATCTAACAGTAGATGAATAAATCAGTATTCAAAAACTCTTTCTAAATATGAGTTAAAGACTTTCATAATTTTGTCGAAAAGACTACAACATTCCCTACAATGCAACCCTCTCAGCACATAAAATGCATACATATATCCTATAGTAGCATAGAATATTCCAGTAGAAGAAAAAGAAAATTATTTACATAGAAATAAGAGAACAAACTAACCATACAATTTATTATCTATTGACATATTTACATAGAAGCCTTGAGACAAGGATGAAAAATATAACAAAAGGCCCTAATCTGACATATTGAACCTCAGCTCTCTCTTAGTCCCTATGACTGAATCCTCCCCCTTTTACATATGTTTTTTCATGAGCTTTATAGATCTATGAGATAGCAACTAGATCCTCAAGATTACAAAAAATATGGAAAATCAACCCCATACCTAAAAAGTAGGGTTTGACATTTAAAGCATTAAATACATTCAAATCAAATAAAATCTTTGAGGATATTTAGAAAAACTATCCTCCTTTAACATCCATGTGTCTTCCTAACTTGACACCTCATCTTCGTATGTGTGGAATCGAACTAAGGGCTAACTGTCCCATTTCACAACATATGGCGAATTTCTGAAAAATGAGTTGTAAAGATCTTCTTATATCTCCCAAACCATGACACCTGTGTAAAACCTGAGGTAGATTTTTGTATATGATCTTGTTATTGAGAAAAAACTCTTTCATTTTTTCAAAATACCTTTCCATTGCCTCGTAATCTGTGCCCAAAGAATATAACTAAAACATGAAATTTCTTGTCTTTTCAAATCTGAAAAATGAGCTGTAAATATATGCTTGTATCTCCCAAACCATGACACCTGTGTGAAAACTCAAGGAGGTTTTTGTATATGAGTTTTTTATTGAAAAAAACCTCTTTCATATTTTTAAAATACTTCTCCATGTGGTCGTAGCCTGAGTTTTAAATTGACTACAAAAACAGTCATTTCCAAAAAATCCCATGTTTTATGTGTGGAGAGTTGTCGGAACTTCTTGTAGAGACACATGAAAAACCAATGTTGAACATCTTTTATGCATTTCTTCACCCAGTCTTTAGCTAACGATAACAAAAATAAGCATGAAACCTTATAAACGAGAAACAAAAAGGTTATCCCATACTCCATCATCATAAATCACAATTTTTAGGATTTGTATAAGAGGTGAATTTCTCAAACTGTCAGATCTCCATGAAAAATAGATCAAGTTGCTTCGACCAACAAATCCAAACTATTTCTTTTGGTTTGCTGGGATTGAGAGTGAGTTTTCATTCTTTTGGTCTTATCCCCTTAGTGGCTTGGCGCTTAACTTTGACAACTTTTGGACTAATTGAAGATTGGGATTGGGGGCCCAATATTATTTTAGCCAAATTTATTAATAAAAATAAATAAAAACCCAAAAATTGATGAAGGCTCTACCGGAAGTTCCTGTAGCGAAATGTTTTCCTTGAAATTGCTCAAGACAAAAAAAGTGATAAGACAAAGAATGAAAACTCGACGGTCTTTTCATGCTTATAGAGTCTAAAAATATCTTGAAGATGACTCCACGGATGCTCTTATTTCATAAATTTAGTCCCCCAAGCTCGAAAAAGTGTAAAATAATATAAGGGAGAAATATTCTAGTCATGATTGAATGGAGTATATATATTTTTTAGTTAGTCTTACGAGGCTAAAAAAGGGGTAAGTTACCACTCAAAAGATGATTCTTCATGGTTTAATGAGCTCGAGGAATGATGAAGTATGCTCATTGTTTGCTTCATTTTTTAACAAGATTGAAATAAAGAATGAAACTGTGCTTGAAATCCTCTATTTCATATTTTAACGAGCTTGAAACAGAAATGAGAACTTTTATCGAGGTAGGTTTCATTTTTACACAAGATTGAAAAAGAGAAAAATTATGCTTGGGGTAGGTTTCATTTGTACACAAGCTTGAAACAGAGAAAAACTATGCTTGGGATGTCTGTTTCATTTTTGCATGAGCTTGAAATACAGAGTGAAACAATGTTCATAGTGATCCCCATTAGCATGTTTTCTTCCCAACATGATGTCTAGAGGTTGGTAATTTGACCCCATAATAATTGACAACGACTATCAGCTTAAATCCAACATGATGTCCAAAGGATGGAGACATGACCCCCAAGCTTCATTTCACTCGTCGACTCTTCTTGAACACCCAATCAAAATTCTGGCTACTAATAGGAAAAGGTTCAATAGAGGGGTAGGAAGAAAGAGGATCAATTGACACAGGCGGAAGAAATTAAGGTTGAGTTACGATATCTAGTATAAGAATTGACTCAATTGAAGGCTGTAACACTACTGTTTCCCCCAACTTGTAATTATAATTATATTTTACAAACAGATTATGGGAAGACCTATTATTATGAAAATATTTACGTTATTAATGTAAAAAGGAAAATGTTGAACATCTATTCAAGGGGATTTCCTACAAAGGTTATGATTCCATTAGAGGGAAAGAGTGAGGAAATTTCCCTTTCCAATTTAAAATTCAAGAAAAATCTAGATTGCCCATTTTTCTAGAATCGTAGTTAATAGAGGAATGTGGTAGTTGGACTATCATATTCCCACAATTATGAAAGGGAATGGGTGTTGTACCAGAAACTCCTTGCCTCTGAATCACATAAAGAAAAGTACCCATCTAGAGGATTCTAGGTTGACCCATGAAATCTTGTTGAAGAAGGAAAGAAACAAGGAAAAATAGAGAAGAAGAGGAATAAACACAAAGGGGTTCGGAGGAACAATAGAGAAGAGAAGAGCATGCAAGGCTCTATAGATTGGAGGAGAACTGAGAAATAAGTTGTTATGGTTACATGAACACTTGGATAGTGTTTTCTAATCAAGATGATAAACAAATCTACATGGATTAAGTGAATAATCCTAGCAGGCTCCCTTGCTTGGTGGATAGAAAACTAGATTGCTAGATTCCTATGGGAAAATGAGAGTAACATTTGTCCCTTATTGTTGCTAAGATTAAGCATAAACCCTCTCATGGCATCATGATCTATCTAGGGGGTGGCCATTTGAGGAATACTCTAAGAGCAACTCTCCCTATGGTTGGGTGGAAAAGGGAACCTCTTTCAGTAGTTGCCCATTAATTTCCAAGTTTCAGATAAGTGTGATTTTGAGTTTATATTGTATTGAATGGTTTTGTTATAATATGAGTTTCTTGAGCTAGATGTTAGAAAAATATTTTATCTTGTTTGAATGGTAGAATCTGTAGCTCTATAGGCCTTACGGCCTAGGAAATTTGAAGAAGAATTTGAATATCATATTTTTTCAATGGATTTCTGTTTAATACTGTTTAGCAAAGGATAAATTTTATTAATGGGTTTTTAAATGAAATTGGGTCAAATGGAGAGTTGACCTCCTGTCTGAATATATTTGTGTTAAATATCAAAATTACTTTCCAAGGATCAACTCCATGAATACAGAGTCAAGACAGACTTTACAGGAATGTTCTGAACTCATCCATCCCTCGAAATTCATTTTTCTGTTATATAATTTGAGTTCTATAGAAAAAAGTCGCTTCCCTCAACCCACTTTACCATGTGAATTTTGGCCCAAAAACATGAGCCTAACCAATTCTTGGTTAAGATCCTGATGTATAGCCTTTCGGGGCACGTAAAGGTTCCAAGTGACCTTAATCCCTAATCCATGGGCTTATTACCTTTCATGTCGGCTTACCGACTTGAGCCCTCGAGCCACTAGGAGTTCCATAAGACTGAGGCTCAGGAACCCTTCACTACATGAAAATGGAGCTAAGCCTTCTGGACTTCGGGACTTCAGAGGTTCGAGACTTTAGGATGTTGGAACCTCACAACATTCAAATCTTGCCAAAGGCAACCTATCGAAACGATGACTGGACGGTTTGACCGAAAAATGGTATTCTCTTATCTATTATTGTGGGATCCAACTTATTGTTAAACACTTACCAACAATTGACCATGGGTATTCTCTTCACCATTGCTCATGATCACAAATCAACGGTTTGATTCTCGTCTTTGTCCTCTTATGGATCCAATGGTGGGAATGCTACCCAAATTAGCTACTTGGTCAGATGGTTGGTAGGAGTTCGTGATTTATTGACTTCACGAATCTTGCAATCCCCAACCTTTCAACCTCTCTGGAGTATTACCAACTAAAGTGGTCACGATTTAGTGACTACATTTTGCTACCAATTAATACTCCCACTTATTCTATCCTTACATTGCTCTCAATTGAATGGTTGAGAAAGATCACGAAGTATTTTAGATCGACGGTCTGTGGAACTTCGAGGTTTTGACCTATGGGATCTCTGAAGTTTGAAGTAGAGAATAACTTGGGATATGGCCCGAAGCTCAGATATTATTTACTTAATGGTATTAAAAAAATATTGTTATTAGCCTTAAGTTATTTTCGTAAGTACACGCGTGGTACCCTCTTCGGAAGCCCGAAACTTCAGGACTTTAGGGCTCTGGGAGATTCGAGGATATAGGAGGGTTTGGTAAATGTTGAAGTGTTGAAGTTCCCTTGTTGTAGTGTCCATCTTGAATTATATGGGCCCGTTCACGCCATTGTGATTAGGTGTGCCTAGTTAGGTCCACATGGCGTTGTGGGATTAGATGCAAGTTAGGTGTGGGACCATTCCCCCCTTTCCTTCCTCATCACATATAAACCATGTGTTATGTGGGAACAACCCTCATCCTTTAGATCCAAGGGTGGACATATACCCACCATAGATATTCGGAGTGGAGGTATCCCTATGGACTTCAAATATTTGGGAATTTTTAGACCTGTGCGAGAGCGATGAAGGGTCAAAGGCCCAGTATTCGTGAAGACCGAGAGATATTTTCTGCAACCAATGGCCACGTCATCGCCAGGGGGTGACGAACCAGGTCACGATAGTTCCATGTTAGATGGTTTGAGAGAGGTGATTCCATGTGGCAAAGGGGATGATGATTGGCCAATGACGCCCCAAAAACTTTGGAACGCCATAAATTTCAAACCAGAGCTCAATTTTGGACAAGGTTATTGTCGTTGGAAAGTCTTGGTGAGCACAAGGCGATGGTGTCCTCATTCGAAGAATTTAGGGGGTTGTAGGAAAGAGAAAAAATTATACCCCATCCCTTCAAAGAGTACTTAGGGGGTCGGGTGTGTGATAGGGTGGTTTCAAAGAAGGCAACAATGATTGGCCTGCATGGGCTCATGAAAGAGTCAGATAAATGTTTCTTAGAAAAATTTTAAGGGGGAGGGAATCCCACCCTACCCTATTTATCATAGAATGACTCAAAGACCAAACCTGGATGGGTTGGAGAACTATCATGAGACTAGTTTACCAAGGCTAAGATGATCTTGTTGAAATTATTTACTTCCGTACGAAGATTATCTGCATAATCTCATTGAGGAGAAGGATTGTAGATTGAAATTTTGTTGGGAATTTACTCAACAAAATAATTGACCCCTAATGGATTGCAGTAGAAGACTCATATCATTTATTTGAAGGAGTGATATCCACTCCTACGGGAGTGGGATTATGTCGATAGACACTAATAACAAGATTTGGATACAAATGGAAAAAAAACTTTTTATAGGGATGCTTGAGTCTAGGGGGAGAATGGACTGAGTAGGTTTCAAGGTTGCTTACATTTGTGGGATTATGAAGCCTCTACTAATTACAATTGTTTCTTAAATAAGAGATTAGGCCTTGTGAGTATAATTCCCTAGGTCTAGAGGCCTTATGGAAATATGTGAGGTCAACTTAGTTGATATGTCATAACTGAAAAATTGCTATTGGGATGATCCATTTTTTGCAATATAAAAAGGAGTCCTATGGAATGAAAATAATCCTCATGGAAGAAGTGAAGTGACATGAGAAAATTCAAAATCACATGGTTGTGCTAAGGGAGTGCATATCCTTATTAACTTAAGGGAATGTCTATGCATGAGAATGAAAAAGGTAAGAAAGTGGAATGTATCTGCATTTCAAGAATAACTAAAATGCTTGGTGCACGAGGATGTGTTGAAATGCATATGACAAAGATTGAGCATGCATATAAAATGCATATATACTTATTATAATCTGTCATTGGATGTAAAATATGGTGATGTCATAGATCATATGGTTAGTAATGATCTGACTATAGATGATCAAAAACGGATCCAGAGAATACTAAGGATAACTAAGAATTCACAGAAGCAACTCATGAAGCTCAGAATGGACTCAACAGACAGAGAAAGGGAAAAAATTCAAATTCCTCAAAACCCATTAAAATTGGCATCATCTCGAAGAGCGTATCGCAATATTTCCAATGTCATAAACGACTCGTCAAACATAGTTATGAATCAAAACATATTCGCGGTCAAAGTTTTGGTGAACCTAACCCAATCAATAGGGATGAGTCAGCATCCATACTATTGACGTTAACAACAGTACGGATGACGTCAGTGTCTATACAGTGTACATGGAACATACAGAGGATGACACATGTCATGCTGGCATCATCATGACATCAACATTGCGACGTGGCAGCACCAGAGCCTACCATGTGTCAGTTATTTTTGAACATTTTCAGGTCAACATGTGTACCAATGAGGAAGTGCCATGTGGCAGTCCGTACAACCACGTGACAGGTTGTACGAGATGTGGCAGACATGTGGCATCCATACCATACTTGGCAAGATGACTTCACAGGCAGGCAATGTGGCAAAGTGACTGTACAGGTGAATGACCTAGGCCAATGTTTGGCTTCCATGTGGCAGTGGAAAAATTCCTAGTGAGGGCCCATAACTGAAATTTTAAAAATAAAAAAAGGGTAGCCCACCAAATCTGGCGGAGGTCCCGCCAAATTTGGTGGCCGACCTCCGTTATAATCCAACTCTGAAAAATCTAAACGGGACTCCAAAATTGGTCACGGTTAACACTATATGTGTGTGTGTGTGTGTGTGTGTGTGTGTGTGTGTGTGTTCTTGTAACAAAGTGCCAAAAAGGGGAGGCCTGCAAGCTTGACCCCGGGACCT
>JASDQU010109593.1:0-31178 GCA_032191745.1 Picea mariana | reverse complement strand
TGCTGAGTTAATAAAAAGGCCTACCCATTTGAGAGCAGGACCTGGAGACGTATTCCATTAGGGGCGAACTTCGTTATCGAGTTCTTGTGTTTAAATTTGATGTTTATGTCTCTTCATTATTGATATTTTCCTTCTTTATGGTCCACTTTAATTTATGCTCATTTAATACAATTTTTTATAAGTCACATCGATGAAAAGATCTCAAATCATGTTGGTATCAAAGTAGTCATATTTTACTTGAATTGTTGAGTGTGAATGCTTACTAGGGCCAAGCATAAGTAGGGTGAAGGAAATATCAATGCTTTCAATCCCGAAGTTGGTTGTGCATCCCGAAGGAAGAAAAATGGCCAAAGAGGACAAGCGTGATGAACAACAAAAAAACTTCCATATGGTCTTTTATCACATGTCATAAATGGTTGAGTGAATGTATGGAGACTATGAGAAGAGGATGAAGAAGAAAGGGAAGAAAAATGAAGCACAAGCAGATGATAATGCTTCAGTGAATCAAGGGGCTAGAGAAGACCCTCCTGAGCCTCCATCTTCACCATCATGCTCTACCACTTCTTCCTCTGAGCATTCTCATCATTCTCATCATTCTAGCCATAAAATTTCTTTTAAGAAATCGTTATTAAAGCTTGATGTAAAATTTGCTTTACCTATGTTTAATGGAGATGCTAATCCTGAAAATCTAGATAATTGGATCTGATAGGTTGAAGTGTATTACTGTGTTCAACAGATTGATGAAGAGGAATTTAAAGTTCAATGGTCTTCTCTTCAGTTGGAAGGCACCTCCCTCGTATGGTGGGAGAGAAAAATTCATGACATAAGTAAGTGTGGTAATCTTCTTTCCTCATGGTCGGAATTTAAATCAGTAATAAGGAAGCAATTTTATCCATTGGGTTATTTACATAAAGAAATGATGGAAAGACAAACTTTAAGAGAAAGTAAAGGTCAAACTATACAAATTTTCACAGAAGAATTTAGGAAGAAATCTATTGCATTAAAGATTCCTTTGGATTCTTAAGAAACTTTAATAAAGTCTATTAGCACATTTCACAGTTGTATTCGTCATACTTTACTATTTTTTAACCCCACCGGTCTTGACAAAGTTTGTGTGCAAGCCACCCACCTTGAGAACAAGGGAAATCATTTTCAAGAAGAGCCCATGAAGAAACCTTCCAATCTCCCACATAAGGATCTTAAGAAGTTTAAAAGGAAGGACAAAAAGACCACCACCGTAAAGAGAGAAGAAGGAAAGCCATCTTGCACTCATTGCAAGAAGAATGGTCACGATGATAAACATTGTTGGAAACTACATCCAGAGAAGAGACCGAAACAATTTGGTGGAAAGGGGAAGACAAAGACTGTTGCTACAGTGCAACAAGATCTTAGCTCCGATTCAGGAGACGAAGGAAATATCACAATGGTTGGACTACAAGGTAAATATTTTCTTCATGCTAGTTCAAATTCCAATAATGAATCTCATGATGATGAAAGAAAGAGGAATGAATTATTTCATATAATATTTGTATCTAAACACACCAAGACAGATACATTATTTGATCTGGGTTCCCAAGTAAACTTGATATCTGAAGCACTTTTCAAAAACATGGGTCTTGAAAGTAAACCACATCCAAAGCCTTATCCTCTTGGTTGGGTATCTGATAAAGAAAAACTTAATGGCACCAAACAATGTAGGGTTAGATTTTCTATTACTTCAAAGTTGATTGATGAAGTGGATTTGGATGTTGTATCACTTGATATATGTGGCATAGTGTCGGGGAGTCCTTATATTTATGATAGAAAATCAATCTTCTTTTTTCATGAGAACAAATATCACCATACCAAAGGAGGAGTGGAATATATTGTTAGAGCCCACAACATGGGGTTAAACAAAACACTTGTTAGTGGAGGACAAATGAAGAGACTCATAAACACTGATAAGAAATATGTACTCATGGTCGTAAGGGAAAAAGATGTCGGAACATCCTATGCTTTTCAAGGATGAAATACTTTTCATAAGAAATAATTAATTGATATTGTTTCTAAGTATGATGATATTTTCCAAGCACCGAATGGATTACCTCCTAAGAGGGAAATCCAACATGAAATACATTTTCAGTAGGATTCTCCTCTTCCTAATGTGGGCATGTACAGGATGTCAGTTGTAGATGTGACAAAGATAAAAAATTAGGTACAAGGCTTATTGGATCAAGGGATAATCAGTACCAGCTCATCTCCTTATGGTTTTCCGATCGTGATGGTGCCAAAGAAGGATGGCACAAGGATAATGTGTGTCAATTACCAGGCCTTAAATAAAATCATGGTGAAAAATCGATACCCTCTTCCTTGTATAGATGATTTACTTGATCAATTAAAAATGTTGTTTATTTCAGTAAGTTGGATTTGCGCAGTGGATACCATCAGATCAGGGTTGTAGAACATGATTCATGGAAAAATTCCTTTGAAACTAAACAGGGAATGTTTGAGTGGTTAGTTATGCATTTTGGTCTTTGTAATGCTCCGTCAATCTTCATGCATGTGATGAATGATGTATTCATGCCGTTTCTAGATGATTTTATGAATGTATATTTTAACAACATTCTTATATTTAGTGGGACTTGGGATGAACATGTAAGGCATGCAAAGAAAGTATTGGACACTTTGCAAAGGGAAAATTTGTATGTAAAATTTTCCAAATGTGAATTTGGTAAGATTGCACTTGTATGCTTAGGTCATATTGTAGGAGGATGACAACTGAAAATTGATCCTTCCAAGATTGATGTAATTGTAAATTGGCATGAGCCCAAAAGTGTAATTGAAATACGAAGCTTCTTAGGTGCAGTCTAGTACTAGAGGAGATTCATTTCAAACTTCTCCTTTATAGAATCTCCTTTGCATGCCTTAACCAGTGTGAAGAACACTTTTCAGTGAAGAGGAAAGAAACAAAAAGCTTTCGACACTTTGAAGGAAAATATCAGTACCACACTAGTATTAGCACTGTCAAATCCTAAAAAACCTTTTGAGATTGAGATATATGCCAACGAGGATGCCATGGGTGTAGTTTTGATGCAATATAGTAAGCCTATCTGTTACCACTCTGAAACTTTTAACCAAGTTGTTGTTAACTATCCTATGTATGATAAAGAGTTGTATGCAATAGTTCAAAGCATACAGAGATGGAAGCACTACTTGTTAGGGAAGGAAACAATCATACATATAGATCATCAACCCTTACAGTATATCCAAGAACAAACCAAGTTGCAATAATCTCAACATTATAGATGGAAGGGTTTTCTTCAACAATTTCATTTGGTAATCAAATAAAAAAAGGGCACGAGTAACAAGGTAGAGAACTATTGTCTGCAGGCAAAACTACTCTACTAGCTTGGAAAACTATGTATTCCTACAAGTGAAGAGGTCCATGTAATACGAGAAGCTCACACTTCTCTTGTGTCTGGGCATTTTGGGGTAGGAATAACTATGGATCATCTACAGAGGTTTTGTTACTGGCCTCAGATGAAAGAAACTGTAACTAAATATGTAAAGGGTTGTGTGATTTGTTCTACTTGTAAGCCAAATAATAGAAAATTGGGGCTATACTCACCACTTCCTATTCCATCCCATCCATGGGAAAGTATCTCCATGGATTTAGTAGGGGGTTTACATATGTCGAAAAGGGGTCATTATTGTTTGTATGTTGTAGTGGATAGGTTCAACAAGATGTGTATCTTAATTCCATGTAAAAAATAGTCATTGTTGACTAGACTGCTAATCTCTTATTTTAGTATGTTTGGGTTCACTTTGGGTTACCCACATCCATTATTTCGGATCGAGATAATCGATTCCTTGGGGATTTTTGTACAATATTGTGGAGAATGATGGACACCAATTTGAAGAGGAGAACTTCTTTCCATCCACATACTGATAGACATATAGAGGTTGTTAACCAAAAAGTGGTACTTTTGTGTCAAGACTATTGCAGCAAGCATCCCAAGTTATGGGATGAATAGATACCCTATGTTCAACATGCTTACAATTGAGCCTTACATTCCTCCACTCAATGTACTCCTTTTGATACATGTTTTGGGTATTTTCCTAAGGTTCCTTTGGACTTGATGTATATGAGAGATGTCGATTCAAATGAATAAATAAATGAAGACAGATCCCGCAATCTCATTCAGAGGATATAGTAGGTACATCAAGTAGTCAGGAAACAATTGGAGAAAAGTAAAGTAAAGTATAAAGCTCAGCATGACAAACACAGGGTTGATCATCAGTTCCAGGTTGGAGACTAGGTATGGATTCACATCAGCAAGGAGATATCGAAGGGCAAAGGAAAGAAACTCAAGACCATCCGTTATGGACCCTTCACTATTTTGGAGAAAAGTGGCACCAATGATTTTCGTCTAGATCTTCCACCTTATATGCAGATCTACTCAGTTGTCAATGTGAAAAAATTGAAACTTTTTTATTCTACCATGATCATGGATCAAGGTGAGGGAGTTTCAATACCTTTAGTTGATGAGTTTTCTCCTGAACACTTGGATGAGTTGGAGGAAGATATCATCTTGGACAGAAGGACAAGAACTTAACGTAGGGGTGATGTTGATTATCTTCGAGTGGGCTTAAAGGGAACACATCCAAGAAAGACAAAGTGGATTGATAAGGATAAGGGGAGGGAACTCTTCCCTCACTTATCCTTTTATTGATGAAATCTTTTGGCGGTCCAAAAATATCTCAGTGGGAAGGCATGATCCAAAATGGATCCAGAGAAGACTAAGGATAAATCAGAATTCATAGAAGCAGCTGAGGAAGCTCTGAATGGGCACAACAGATAGAGAAAGGGAAAAAATTTAAAGTCCTCAAAACTCAGTGAAATTTGCATCATCGCGAAGAGCATGTCAAAATATTTCCAATGGCATAAATGACTCATCAGACAGAGTTATGGATCAAAATATATTTGTGGTCAAAGTTTTGGTCAACCTAGCCTAGTCAACAGGGATGAGTCAGCATCCGTACTGTTGACGTCAACATTAGTATGGATGATGTTAGCGTCTGTAAAATGTATGTGGAACATACATAGGATGACATGTGTCATTCTGACATGAGCATGGTGATGTGGAAGCACCAAAGGATGCCACATGTCACTCATTTTCGACATTTTCAGGTCAACATGTGGACCAATGAGGAAGTGCTACGTAGTAGTCCATACAACCACATGGCAGGTCGTACGGGACATGGTAGACATGTGGCATCTGTACCATACGTGGTAGAATGACATGGAAGGCAAGAAATGTGGCACAGTGATTATACATGTGAATGATGTGAGCCAATGTTTGGTTGCCATGCGGTAGTGGGAAAATGCCTAGTGAGGGCCCGTAACCAAAATTTCAAAAATGAATAAAGGGCGGCCCATCAAATCTTGCGAAGGTCTCGCAAAATCTGGTGGTGTACCTCTATTATAATACAACTCTGACAAATCTAAACAGGACTCCAAAATTGGTGATGCTTAACACTATATCTATATCTATATATATATATATATATATATATATATATATATATATATTAACAAAGTGCCAAAAAGGGGAGGCCTGTGGGATTGACCCTGGGACCTCCCCCAACCACTATGATTTTAATATAACTCCACCAACTAACTAGCCTAATGACTATGCTGGTACATTCGCCCTCCATTTTTACTTAAGAAGCCAAGATTAAAGAGTTTGGGGGTCAATCTAGGGCATGGACGTATGGACAGGGCACAATTTTCAAGAAAATTTCCCATGAATTAATTGCAGGTGCAGGAATGAAAACCGAGGCGAAATTCCTTAGGGGCCTAGAAGTTCCAGACTCATATCGAGGCACAGAGACAATATTTTTTGTGTAATTCAATGCCACAAATTTAGTGGTGCTATTTTTTTTGTGATCTGAGCAACGCTTCTACAGCTTAACTCCATAATGAGGTATACTTATGTATTTTTGATAATTCTTTTGTTGAGTTAATAAAAATGCCTACCCTTTTGAAAGCAAGACCCTGAGACGTAGTCCACCACGGATGAACTCTATTATCACGTTTTTGTGTTCAAATTTGATGCTTATGTCTCTTCATTATTGAGCTTTTCCTTCTTTATGGTGCACTTTACTTTATGCTCATTTAATACAATTATTTAGAAGTCACATCGATGAAAAGATCCAAGATCAATAGAAGCATAAGTAAAATGTTGATGATGTTGATTACATATTACCTTAATAGGATAAGGTAGAATGGTTAATGAAATTTTGTTCCTGAATGTGGTAAAGGAAGTGTTGGGGAATTTCTAGATGACCAATGGGTCAGATTGACATCTAAAGATGGATGGTAGCCATATAGATATGGCTTGTTGTGCTTGAGTTGTAGTGAGAGGGAATATAGGAAAGGATTCCCTTGATAAAAAGGTATCTTGACGAAGAATGGTTTGAGGCATGAAGAGAATCTTGATAAGTTATCTTGTTTCCTTCAACACTGTTGGAATTGCCCAGATGGTAATTTCTAGGTTGTTTAATAATTTTATATTAGTTGAGGCAAGAGTGTTTTCTTGTTGGTTGTTTTCATATGGAAAGGGAAACATAGTTATGAATATTTATGTGAGACTTTCCATGTGGATATCATGTGAATGACTATAAACTCTCACCCAAGAGGGAGACATGGTGTTGATTAATCCTATGAGACTTGTCATAAGTATGGTTGTAGGACCTTTGGGATGAAGGATAAGGAAGTTTCAAATGTCCATGTGTGTGAATGACATGGAAAAATGTGCAAGAAATGAACTTTCATACTGCATATTTATCTATGTTTGCACATGCTTGAGCGCATGGAATGAATGAGTTATAACGTTTCCCAGTATAATGACAGATATTAAGACCAAATATATATCAATGAATGATCTACAAAGTGCAAGATACACAGATGTATGATGTATGAGTATATGTATACTAAAGGCACGGTGTGGCTTCCTGAATAATTGAAATGTAAGGAAAGAATTGCACTTGCCAAGATTGAATGAATACCATGGATGCATGGCTCACTCTATTTTGAAGAGTCGTGACTTTTTTGTTTTACATAATGAATTGAGGAGGATGTATTACATTTCCTTAGGAAAATCTAGTATAAATTGATAAAAGAGTAAATGAGCAGGGATGCTCTGATGTCATGATAAAAAGGCAACCTGATTACGCTTTAAATATTGCATGTAAATGATTATGACCAATCATGAACTAATTAATTTTCTATAGATACAGAAATGAAACTATAAAGTGTGCCTATGGTGGGGACACACACACACACACTGAATGACAAGGCATGTGATCAAAGTTGCACAATGTGAATGCCAATTGATGGAATAAATGTGCATATGTGAATGCACAATATGAATGTGTAATAGAAATGCATGTAGATAATCCTGTATGAAATAATGGGTAAGAATTTGAAATGAAAAAGATGAGGTTGAGTCAAGGTTGAGGTCATCTCAAATAATGATTGATATCTAATAAGGAAGTTATAGAATGATACAATTGCACATGGAATAATTGTGTGAGAACTCTATTAGGAGAACAAAGTCATAATCTTAATGAATGCTGGAAAATTAGAAACTAGAATACCAAGTCAAGAATCCTGGATTACATTTTAAAGTATCATGCATGAGTAAAATATATGCACATGAATGCTGACGAACCTGATTTTTATCTTTGGTGAATTTGCAGAATGCACTAGTTCTTAATTGTGGGAAAATTCTTGTTTTTGTGGCATGTTGAATTATCCAAAGAATTCAAAACGAAACTTGGCTGAAAATTGCTCTAGAAACAAAGAAGGAAAATCCCAAGAGGGACAGATTAGTTAAGCAAAGGAGAAAGAAAGGAGAAACACTTTCCTTGCTCTAAAAAACTCTGATTTGCTTAACATAGTTATAAACCTAAAAATGAAACAGCTATGAAAGAAAGAAAAATAAACAAATAAAGTATGTTTGAATGATCAAGCTTGGTTGAGCCATGATAAGTAAAGGCAATAAGGCCTTGTAAATAACTCAACTAAACTGAAAAGTTTCAGACTGTGTAGGAGGAGATTGGAAAAAGGGAAAGGTCCATTGATTCCTTTCTTTTTGTTTATTGTGTTTCTATGGGATGAGAAACTGATATGCTGATACATGTAAATGTTTTTGGCATGAGACCGATGATAGTAGTATGGCTGTAGAGACAACTAAAAATTTGATTGTGATTGCACTAGATAACACATTAAGAAGCAATGTGGTAGAGTGCATAAATATATGTTGGGGCATATCGGAAATGATTTATTGATTTAAATGCTATGATATAGGCATTTTTTTTTACATGATAACTAATATATTTGTGATGTATATCATGTGTAGAAAGAAATTGGAGTTGTTGGAAAAGACGGTTACCACTGATGAACAACCTCAAGCAGATGATGAATACAAGAAGGTTGTTGGTGAAATTCGTTGAAGGTACTTTGGGATCCCATGAAGCACCATTGATGAGGTAATGTCAGAGAGAGTGCTAGTAGACAAAACATGTATAAAATATATCATGCTCATGTGACATGGAAATGGAAATGGATTCGGTAAGAGTCCCTTCAGAAATGATTTCATTATCTTAATGAGATGCAAATAATTTTGAGTGGTTGTTGTATGCCATTAATACCTAAGCAGGTTATGATTCAATAAAAGAGAATCTGAATAATAGAGAGAAGAAATATCTTCCAGTCAAGGATGATTAAAATCCTTGCAAGAAAAATCATGAACCAATAGTGTCATGGGTAAATTGACCAATCAAAGTGATCGGGAACAAAAGTGCGCATAAGAAGCACATTGAAATTAATGCATTGAGAAAATGCATGATTTCAAAAGAAGATAGGAAATATATTTCCCTATTAATGAAGGAGGACCTTCTAATACTCTACCTAAATTGTAAAGGTTTTAAATAAATGAAGTGAGTGGCCATGAGTATTGGCAGCATTGGTTACCAATAAGGAAAGAAGTGTTTAGATGCAACAATACAAAACTGGGTTTCATATTATAATATTTTAAATTGAGAACATGATCAGTTTGTAGCAGGAACCACAATCCTGTTGTAATAATGAACGAGAATGATTGAACCTTATGGTGAAGAGGTTGGTTGAGCTCCAACACACCATGGAAAAGTGCTTGTCATAAAGTGTGGAAAAATTGAAATTAATGCATAGGTGCATTGGGTATGAATGTGGCCATGAAAATTGGCACACTGATTAAAGTCATTTAATATTTGGATTGCATTTCGAAATCCAATATGATGAAATGATGCATGCATAATGGATGATATTTCCTTTTAATTTTACCATTGAATATATGAAAATGATTTGACTGTTAGTANCACAATTTTGAAGATATAATGTGCATGAGAACTAACAACTTGTTTGGCTATGTGAAAATGGAGTTGTAGGAAGAAGGGTCTTGGATATGGTAACAAAAGTAAGCCCATAAGGAAGACCAATTCCTACTGGGCGAAACTGCTATTGGAAGGAAAATATCATATTTGTGAATCTGGATCCTTTGTGGAACAAATTTGAAAATAAAATGTGGAAATCGAAAATTTGTGGGTGACATATTTGCAAGAAAATTGTGGATTGGAATTGATGATAGCATCTCACAGTTACTATATGCATGTGATACAAGTGAGATGACATATCTGTCTAGGAGGGACAGAGAATGGTTGTCAAGCAAGAAAGCATGGAAACAAGCTACTGTTGTGACATGAGAACGCTATCATGATCCATCATCTCCCTAGAAGATGTTTTGTTGTGATAAAACATGCCAAAGGGACGCCTTGACAGAGCAATTCAAAGGGATGCATCGACTATAAGACTCGTTGAAGTCTTGGAAAACTCTTCTTGTGCGGGAAAGCCTTGGAAAGGAAATATGGATCTCTTGAGGGACTGTATAGTTGAGATTCAGGGGATTCTTGATCCTAGGATTGAAGGGTGAGTGACCGCAAGGAAGAGGGGACTTCAATAATTCTTGTAAATTATTGGTTGGCATCATGAACACAATGGGTATGTCAAGGAAACATTGGGCCAAGTTTGTAAGACAACCAACCAGACGTGAATCCATGAAATTACACAGATAAGTATTGTGTTGATGTTAATATTCCTCTTGAGTTTTGAACAACAATAATATGTTGTTGCATGAAATTGTGATTAATATGTGTGTTGCTTGAAATTATATGTAGGCATGTGACAAATTCCAAGAGTCTGGAAAGGACTAGATCAAGAAAGATGAACATCATTTCCGAAGCAACTGAAAGAAGAAGACAAGACTGGTGTTGTTGATATGAAAAGAACACAAAGGACAATGTTTCGTTAAGGGGGAGGGGATTGTAACACCCATGTTTCCCCCAAATTGTAATTTAAATTATATTTTACAAACAAACTATGGGAAGACTTGTTATTATGAAAATATTTACGTTATTAATGTAAAAAGAAAAATGTTGAATAAATTCTGAAAGGGATTTCCTACACAAGTTATGATGCCATGAGAGGGAAACAGTGAGGAAATTTCCCTTTCTAATTTAAAATTCAAGAAAAATCTAGATTGCCCATTTTTCTAGAATTGTAATTAATGGAGGAAGTTGGTGGTTGGACTATCATATTTTCACAATTATGAAAGGGAATGGGTGTTGTACTAGAACTTCCTTGGCTCATAAGCATAGGAAGAAAAGTACCCATCTAGAGGATTCTTAGTTGATCCATGAATTGGGGGATTTGACCCACAAAATCTTGTTGAAGAAGGAAATAAACAAGGAAAAATAGAGAAGAAGAGGAAGAAACATGAAGGGGGTTGGAGGACCAATCAAGAAGATTAGATCGTGTGAGACCCTTTGGTTCGGAGGAGAACTAAGAACCGAGTTTTTCTGGTTATAGGAACGCTTGGACAATGTTTTCTAATCAAGTTGATAAACAAACCTGCAGGGATTGAGTCAATAATGCCAGAAGGCTCCCTTGCTTGGTGGATAGAAAACTTGATTTTCAACTTCTTGTGGGAAAAGGAGAGTAACCTTTGTACCTTGTTGTTGTTGATATTTAGAAGAACCTCTCTCATGGAATCATAATCTATATAGGGGGTTACCAGTTGAGGAAAACTCCAAGAACAATTGTGCCTATGGTTGGGTGGAAAAAGGAACCCCTTTCAATAGTTTCCCACTAATTTCCAAGTTTCAGATAAGTGTGATTTTGAGTTTATAATGTATTGATTAGTTTTTTTATAATATGAGTTTCTTGAGATATACGCTAGCAAAATATTTTATCCTGTTTGAATGGTATAATCTATGGCTCTGTAGACCTTGCGACCTGCAAAATTTGAAGAAGAATTTGAATATCATATTCTGTCAATGGATTTCTGTTTAATCTTGTTTAGCAAAGGATAATGTTTATTAATGGGTTTTTAAATGAAATTGGGGCAAATGGAGAGTTGAAATTATGTCTAAATCTTTTTGCGCTAAATCTCAAAAGGACTATCCAAGGATAAAATCCATGAATACAAATATGGGACAGACTCTACAGGAATGTTCTGAACTCTTCCATCCCTCAAAATCCATTTTTCTATTATAGAATTTGAGTTTTATATACGAAAGGAGCTTCCCTCATCCCACTTTACCATGTGACTTCAAGCCCAAAACCATGGGCCTAACCAATTCTTGGTTAAGACCTTGAAGCATAGCCTTCGAGGGTGCATATATGTTCCAAGTGACATTAATCCCAAAGATACAGGCCTATTACCTTTCATGTGGGATTATTGACTTGAGCCCTTGAGCCACTAGGAGTTCCATAATACCGAGGCCTAGCACCCCTGTTCTACAAGAAAAATGAGTTATTCCTCCTGAGATTCGGGACTTTGAAGGTTTGAGACTTCAGGATGTTGGAACCTCACAACATTTAAATCCTACAAAAGGAAATCTATCGAAACGATGACTTGACGGTTTGACCGACAACTGGAGGTCTCTTATATTTTATTGTGGGATTCTCCTTATCGTTAAAAACTTACCAACAATTGACCACATGTATTCTCTTCACCGTTGATCATGATCACATATCAACGGTGGGGATGCTACTCGAATAAACTATTTGATTGGATGATTGGTGGGAGTTCACTATGTAATATCCCCCAAAACAATTAATTATTAAAGTCTGTATACACTTAGGAATTTATTTCTGTTTTTGAAAAATTCTTGTTTGGAAAATTATTGTCATTTATGGAAATTCCGAATTTGGAACTTGATTAATTGTCACTGTTGGGAAAAGATTTGATTTTCCCAACCAACTCTTTGACTATGACACATGTAAAAGACAAATATTTTTTATATTAATTGTTGAAGGACAAATGGAACGGTCAGGTTGAAATCAGTTGACCATGACTCCATGAGTGGGGAACAAACTTGAACTACCTCAGGGATGCATTTTACAAGTGGAAAATGGGGAATTTAGCCACTAGCAGCCCCTGAAAATTAGGGATTTGTAAAGCTGCGAAAATTCACAAAGGGGGGAAAATACCTAAGCACAAGATGCTTTTTGATAGACAACATATGGGAGGAGGCAGGAAACTGCTTAGTATGTTGGAGAAAGGATATCTCTTGCTGTTAAGAGCACTATTCAAACTGTGAGGTGAGGGGGATTTCTGATCTGAAAGAGGACTATATTGAAATAGAAGGATTGGAGTTCGCCCTTATGGACTCATGGTCAGGCTAGGGGGTGAACAGAGGAAGTATTTTGGTTGTTCTGTTCTATGGTTGGGTGGAACTTGGTTGTTCCATTTGTGTCCCAACTTCAATTTCAGATATGTTATTCTACCTATTCTCTTGATGAATATTTTATTATGAATTAAACTGATAGGAATGAGGTGAATCTGTGATGATTACTTATTCATGTGAGTACATTTTCTAAATAGGAATAGTAAAACAAACGCTATTTAGATCTGTTGTTGATATTGGGAATAGTTTGATATAAATATGAATGAGGATTTATTAAAGATTTCTACAGGTCGATAACCTTAAGTATAGACCTACAGGAAGTACCTGTGCATGATTTTTTTTATAGGTATCTGAATAAGTGTATGTGTTTCTATGTTAATCATAACTTGTACCATGTATATATATATATATATATATATATATATATATATATATATATATATATATATATATATATATATATATATATATATATTTTTNATATATATATATATATATATATATATATATATATATATATATATATATATATTGTTGTATGTTTATATACACAGAGCTGCATAAAACATCTAATGTACTCATACACATAAGGATTGTATCGACACCTTGATTCACATGAGATTTCAAGTATTTTTCATTAATCAATCTATATCAAGCGAATAGAAAGTTACAATCCTTTTACATTACAACAAAAAGAGAAGAAAATCTTCAGGGGTATATAATTGCATGCTACATGTTACAGTGCTGACCAACACTTAACATAGTTTTAACTTCCTACTTAACACATGCTATCATAGTTGTATAATAATGGGATTATATTCAATATAGGTTCCCTTGCAATCTTTTTATTCCATCAAATAATTTAAATACACATAACCAGTTTATCCTTGGAACCTTGGTTTAAAACTAACATAATAGAGTACCCTAGGGTGGAACCCTGTACCACTATAAACAAAATCTAGGAAGTTATTTTTTTTAACACCGAGAGTTGGAACTCGGATAACTTTCGAGGGAGGCAATCTCATAAATCCATTTCTTAGAACGATTAAGTCATGCAAGGGAGAATCAAGAATTCAGTAAACAGTATTATGAAAAATCCACAAAATTAAATATTGAAGATAAATTGAGAATTAGTAAACAGTTTTAAGAAAATCAACGAAAATTAATTATTGAAGCTCAACACATGAATAATACTTAGCTTGGGATTGACGTGGGTGAATTTCCCATCGGCGTTTGATGAAGCAATCTGTCCACAGTCTGAAGGGGAGGAGTGGACCCTAAAATGACTCATGGGTACCCTAGCAAGGAAACATGGGTCCCAACATTAGTTTTGTAACCGAACAAAATTAATTGATTTCCCATATTGTAAACAAGCAAAGAGAACATTGTTAAACATGTAATATATTGCATAACCAGAACAATAAAGATTGCACAGTATAAAGTATGTCCTACAGAAGCATTGTTTCCAATTTCAGACTACATATAAGGTTGTGAGACATTGTTCTCATAATTATTTAAACTTACGAATTGATGATAAAGAAAACACAGTCAAGAACCCAAGCATAAAACAAAATCTAAATTACGATTCTCAAGCCTAGTGTAATCTTCCTATTTTTTATCACAAATAATCTTCCCATGGAAGAGAATTCGATGGAGTTATGGATACTTAAATGACCATTTTACTTATGCGGGAGAAGTATAGATAGACATCTTAGCCATATCTTTCAGGAGCAATGAGTTTAGGGTAATTTCTACACCCAAAGTGTAAACTCTGAGGAATGTAATTATTTACAACAAGAGAGGCCTCATGACCCTAACATTTCCCTGTATTAATTATGAGAGACATGAATAGAAAGGTATTTCAGGCCTGTTACTGCATGCACATAATTTAAGAAAGGAAATATCGTTACAAACACACGAGAAAGTCCCTTTATCATTTGATACCATGAATATATTTAAAACGAAAATAAATCACAGTAAGTTCTAGGGATGCGTCACTCATACTTTCATGCAAAAATCCTCAACACCTTACGAATGGAAGAGATATTTACGATATATTAGACATGAAATAACAAGATATTTTTTACACATACAAAATGCAGCCAAGTGGATTAAGAATCACTGTAGAAAAACCCGTGCAAGAGTCAACCATGAGATATTAACCATGGGAGCTTAACCATGGGAGCTTTAGCGATAGGCATGTTGTGCATAGCTTAAGACAAAATAAAGACATAAACAATCAAGAGAAGAGAGAGGCCACGGTATAACGTATTGCATACAAAACCCTAAACTTTATCATCAGACAATTCTTGAATCTGTGTAGAAGTTGCATGCGAGTCCCAATGAAAACCTGAGTAGTGGGTGGTTACCCTCACGAGAGGAGACATGGTCGTAGACCGCCATGAGTTAGAACTACTTATTTTTACATAGATTATGGATGAAAATACATTCAGATATTTAAGAACAATGAAAGGAGGCACTTCAACTAGAAGTCGTAAGGGAAACAATTTCAGAGACAATCACAAATACAATTAACCCTTTCCGAACTACCACTTTTATTGCAGATAACTTGAGCGTTAGAGTCTGTCGTGGACTGACCTAGTAGGGGAGGAAACCATAGGCATGTACCCGTTTTGTGCCTTACGGAGAGAAGTAACCTCCATGTCGTCGGTCTTACACACAAAGAAGAGTTGCAGGGGTTAACGTTGGGTGTTTCCTTGCAAACACATTGAGCCCAAAGAAAAATGAGACTTTAGTTACCCCGGGTGCCTTTGTATTGCAGAGTAATGGCGAGGGGATTTTTTGGGTACACTGGCCATGTGAAGCAATGCATATGGCGTATCCACATTGGTCACGAGAACCTAGAACCAATACAGTGTAGAACCCTCATAACTTTCACCTAGAAAATTCAATGTTAATTATAGACATGTCTTAACTGTGCATTGAACCAAGCCCATAAGATTGTTAGTGCTAATCCTTGTCACTATGTCAGGAAATTTCATGTTGGACAGTAAGTATTAGGGTTATGAAGCGTCATGACAGATGGGATTCCAACCCTCAATGATAAACATTATTTTCGATCAACATTGCTATTATACAAATGGCGTATGTTAAGTTCCTACTAACTACTATGTCAAAATCCTTAACAAAAACTTGCAAGAACGTCCACTACTTGTGACAGTTAGAGTGCACATACATTAAGGGCATAACTGTTGCAAGGAGACCCATATAGACATATGTGAATAAGGTTAAACACTTCAAGTAAGATATATGATAATTCATAAACTCAAGAAAATACGTTGCCTTGGGTGACTATAGATATAGGTACTATATATATGTGACTATATAGAAATATGGTAAGGATTGTATATCCAACATTTCTAAACAAATATTGATACATGGGATATAAAGATATAAATAAGAAAAGAAAATTCAATATAAGAGATTGGTTGTGGTAAGTGTGAAGTACTCCTTCATGGGATATGAAGTGGAGAGTCCTAAAACTTGTTTAAAGGTGAAGTTTTGGTAAACACCTTCATGGATCCCTTTGTTAGGGGTAGAAACCATGTTAGGATAGACTTTTGGAAACAACCAGGTTACAGTTTCATGGATAGTCTAAACTTTAGCCTCTTGGACAAAAATGTTGTCACATATACCAAATTATTTTAATAGGCATAACTTGATGGAAATATTAACTACCTTGTTATGTGTCACTTGTAACTACGAATAAGTATATGTCATATTCTGATAGCGATGATTATAGTTTTAAACCGATCAAGTATACCAGAGTTAAGAAGTTTTAATGCACCTATCAAATTTTTTTTTTATTTGGTAAATTTGGGGTTCATTACATATGGTATCAGAGAAAAAGGTTACAACACTTGGACCTTCAAGCAGGGCCAAAAAATTTATCATATAGTAGTGAGAGTTCCCTTATAGTAGGAAGACACACCTACACTACATCAACCGACACCTGTAAAATCTCATATTAATATAGGGTGGTGAAGGATTGGGTGGATTATCTCAAGAGTAGGTTGACTCGGGTGAGCACTTGGATTCCATGTAGGAGAGTTGGGTAGAGAGGCATGGTGGTGTAAGAGTAGTAGTTACAACTCTAAAGGCTCAAGCAAGGACTAGAGTCTAAGAGGAGGCCAAGGTGGAGTCGTACATACTATTCTATTTAATGAAAAACTAACAAAAACGCTTACTGTTACAAACAATTTTTTCTTTATTTATGTTGTGACAATGGCAACAAAAAATGAAGAGGAGATAATACTTAAGGAGAATCCCAAGCAAGGACCTCCTAAAGAGCCTAGGCAGAACAGTGAAGGAAGTTTAGCTACCCAGGTTCTAGAAAACCATGAGGAACTTTATCGTGGAACTACAAGTTTTCAAGGTGGATAATGAGAAACTGAAAAAGGCACATGAGGACCAGCAATAAATAAATGAAGTATTGTTGCATAGCATAGTAACAAAGAAGATCCCAAAATACAATGACAAGGAAGAAGAATTCAACAAAAGAGCCTCCAAAAATTCTGGTCCTGAAGCAGAAAACGAGAACAATTCTTTTGAAGGCACACCATGAACAGAAAATAAAACAACCACTGGAAGAAAGAGGAAACAGGTGGACCACCTAGAGGGTGAATTTAAGAAAATCAATCTGTCCACCTTTGATGCAAAATCTAGGACAGGGGAGGAGGTTGAAGCATGGTTACTGGACATAAACAAGCATTTCCAGATTTACAATTATTTCATCAACATGAAGGTCACAATGGCTAGTTATAACCTAAAAGGAAAGGTGAGTACATGGTGGTAGGACCTAAAGTTGGCTAAGGGATTAAAAGAAAAATAGATGGAATGGTTGGATTTCAAGAAATACTTTAAGAAACAATATTTATTAGAAATTTATTATGAGATAAAGAACAAAGAATGTTTCGAGTTAAGACTTGGCCAAATGACCATGGATGACCTGATAAACAAATGCCTTGAGTTATTAAGGTTCGTGCCTTTCATGGAAGACAAAGTAAAAATCCAGTGGTTCCTAATCTTCTTACCACAGTCCTATAAGGAAAAAATTGAATTCGACTACCCCAAAACCTTAAGTGAAGTTTTTAGAAAGGCACGGATGTGTTATGACCAATACAAATAGTGGTCTGAACTTCCCAAGGCTTGGAAAGATAAGAAACAAGACAAAATGAATCAGTGAAAGAATGGCTTCCAACCAGCCCCTTTCTAGAATGCGTCAAGGAATTTTCCAAGAAACTATTTTCAATTCAATAATCACAACACCCAAGGGGGAGGGAGACTAGTTAATCTCGGAACCAAGAAGTTTGGAGACATCCACAGGGAATAGTTAAATGTTGGGAGTGTGGAGAAACTCACTTAAGGAGGAACTGTCCACGTTTAACTTCTGCAGAGAGGACCACAGTTCAGAACCTACAAGAGGCCTCTACAATGGGAGATGTGCATAGAAGCGTACACAGGATCAATGCAGCTCTGAATAGCTGACAAGATGATCACCAATCCACTATAGTGGAAGTTGAAGGTAAAGTCAATAATAATCGTATTTCTATTTTAATTGATCCAGGAGCTACTATGAGTTATGTTACTCCTGGTGTAGTTGATTCAAACAAGCTTAAGAAAATAAAGCATACTAAATCCTGGTTAGTACAACTAGCAACAGGGAAAAAAAAGGAAAGTATCAAATTTCATTTTTGATTGTGAACTTAGTTTAGATGGTTAAAATACAAAGTTAAATCTGAATATTCTACTGTTAGGGTCGTACGATATAGTTATTGGAATGGATTGTTTAGAGAAGCATAAAGCAATTTTGGATTGTTATGAAAAATCACTTACTTACAGAGATGAAAAAAACATTGTTAGGATAGTACAAGGCATCAAAAAACCAGTCTCAGTTAGGAAAATTTTAGTAGTGCAGTTTAAGAAGTGCATGAATAAAGGTTGTCATATCTATGTTATTCAAGTGACAAATCTGTTGGAAAAATAAAATAAACCCAGCCTAGAAGATTTTACTATCTTACATGAATTTAGAGATTTATTTGTAGACGAAATAACAGAACCGCCCCCAAGAAGAGAGATAGATTTCTCTATCGATCTGCTGCCTGGATCAACCCCTATATCTAAGGCACCCTACATGATGAGTTTACCCGAATTAACAGAGTTGAAAATTCAACTACAAGAACTGTTGGACAAGTAATACATCAGACCAAGTGTCTCACCGTGGGGAGCACCAGTCCTTTTTGTTAAAAAGAAAGACAAAACTCTAATATTATGCATTGATTATAGGCAGTTAAACAAAATGACTGTTAAGAACAAATATCCCCTACCTAGAATCAATGATCTGTTTGACCAGATGGGAGGGGAAAAGATTTTTTCTAAGTTGGATTTAAGATCTGGTTATCACCAGGTCAGAATAAAGGATGAAGACATAAGTAAAACAGTGTTTAGGACAAGATATGGACATTATGAATTTGTTGTTATATCATTTGGTCTCACCAACTCACCAACAACATTTATGTGCTTAATGAATAGCATTTTTAGTCAATATTTAGATAAGTTTGTGTTGGTATTTATTGACGACATTCTAGTGTATTCGAAAACGGAAGAAGAACACAAATAACATCTAAGGATAGTATTGAAAACCCTAAGAAAAAACAAGTTGTATGCAAAATTTGACAAATGTGACTTTTACCAAAAGAAAATACAGTACCTAGGACATGTAATATCTGAAGAGGGTATTTCAGTCGACCTAGAAAAGATACGAGCCATCATGGAATGGCCTACCCCTAAGGATGTGGTGAACATCCAATAATTCATGGGAATTACTGGTTACTACCACATGTTTATCGAGGGATTATCCAAGATTGCATGCCCAATCACATCCCTACAGAAAAAGGGGACCGAGTTTATTTAGTCGCAGAAATGTCAGGATAGTTTTAAAAAGTTAAAAGAACTGTTAACAACCACACCTATTTTAAGGATAGCAGACCCAGATAAATACTCTACAATCTACGTGGATGCGAGAAAAGAAGCTTTGGGAGGTGTCCTAACTCAAGAAGGGCACGTTATTTGTTACGGGTCACGAAAATTAAAAGAGCATGAACGAAACTACATCACACACGAATTGGAATTAGTAGTGGTAATTCATGCGTTAAAAATGTGGTGACACTATAAAATGGAAAAAAAATTTATGTTGCTAACCGATAACAATGGTGTGAAATTCTTATTCAGTAACCAGATCTTAACGCAAGGCAAGCGAGATGGCTAGCCTTCTGGAGAAAATTTGATTTTGAGGTAAGACACATCAAGGGTAAGGAAAACAAAGTGACAGATTCCTTAAGTAGAAGAATTCATGTGTTGTTTGAGATAAATATTAGCAGGGTAGAAAGTGACATTGAGAAAAGGATAAAATATGTAAGTGACAATGACAAAAAATACATCAAAACAGTGGCATATTTACAAAATAATGCAGAAAATTTAGATAGAACAGAGATCAGTTTGGAAATAAATGGATTACTAAGATTCAAAAGTAGGTTGTACATACCATATTCTACTGAATTAAAGCTAACAATTTTGGATGAAGTACCCAAGAATCCATATTCTGGTCATCCAGGATACCAGAAAATGGTAACACCATTGAGGAAGTTATTTTTTTGGCCTAACATGAAAGGTGAGACAACATAATACTTATCTAAGTGCCTATATTGTCAATAGGTGAAGGATGAACACCAGCACCCAACCATCCTATTACAACCTCTACCTATACCGGAATGGAAGTGGGAGACTATCTCATTGGATTTTATTATAGGTTTTCCTAAAACTCAAAAACAAAATGATTCAATTATGGTAGTAATTGACAAACTTAGCAAGTCTACACATTTTATTCTTGAGAAATCTACTTATAAATCTATTAACATCGTTGAAATATTTATGAAGGAAATTTTTAGACTACATGGTATTCCTAAAATGGTGATTTCAGATAGAATGTCAAATTTACATCTACGTTTTGGAATGAATTGTTTGTAAGGTTGAATAATAACTTGAATTTCAACACAAGCTACCATCCACAAACAGATGGGAAAACTAAAAGACCGAACCAGATTGTGGAAGATATGTTACGAATGTATGTAAGGATGAAACCAACTAAGTGGGAGGAATACCTACACTTAGTGGAATTTGCATACAATAATGGTTATTAGACATTGGCTAAGATGAGCCCCTTCGAAGTACTGTACGTCAGAAAGTGTACAACTCCGATTAGCCGGGATAACCTAGTTGACAGACTCATGGTGGGACCAAAAATGTTCCAGGAATTGGAGAAAATGGTAAGAAAAGTACAACATAATTTAAAGGAGCCACGGGACAGAAAGAAAAGCTACGCAGATCTGAAAATAAGACACAGGAATTTCAAGTTGGAGATCACGTGTATTTAAAATTAAAAGCAAGAAGAAGTTTATTAAAGATAGGAAACTGTTCAAAATTGGCGCCTAGGTTTTGTGGCCCTTCGAGATCTTAGCTCGAATTCGACTTGTGGAATATCAACTTGCACTTCCTGCAAATTTAAAAGTTCATAATTTATTTCATGTTTCTTTGTTAAAAAGATATGTTCATGATCTTGTTCACATTATCGATTGGAACATTGTGCAGGTGGAACCAGAAGGTGAGTTCCAAGCAAACCCTCTATGCATTCTAGACAGGAAAGAAACAGTACTACGAAACAAAGTCATTGCCCAGGTAAAAGTGCAATGGAAGCACTTTAGTCCTGAGGAGGCGACTTGAGAGTTGGAGGAAGATTTGCATAAATATTATCCAACCCTATTCCAAGAAAGGAACGCACAATGAGGACAGTGTTGTAATGAATGGGGATAGGATGTAATATCCCCAAAAATAATTAATTATTAAAGTCTGTATGAACTTAGAAATTTATTTTCGTTTTTGGAAAATTTGTATTTTAAAGATTATTGCCATTTATGGAATTCCAAATTTGGAATTTGATTAATTGTAATTAATTATTGTGATAGTTGGGAAAATATTTGATTTTCCAAACCAACTGTTTGACTATAACACATGTAAAAGAAAAAAAAAATTATATTAATTGTTGAAGAACAAATGGAACAACCAGGTTGAAATTAGTTGACCATGACTCCATGAGTGGGGAATAGACTTGAACTACCTCAGGGATGAATTTTACAAGTGGAAAATGACGAATTTGGCCACTAGCAGCTCTTGAAAATCATGGATTTGTAAAGTTGCGAAAATTCCCAAAGGGGGGAAAAGACCTAAGCACAAGATGCTTTTTGATAAACATATGGGAGGAGGTAGGACGTTGCTTAGTATGCTAGAGAAAGTATATCTCTTGTTGTTATGAGCATTGTTCTGAGTGTGAGGAAAGGGGGATTTCTGATCTGAAATAGGACTATAGAAAAATAGGAGGATTGGAGTTCTCCCTTATGGAATCATTGTCAGGCTAGGGGGTGAACATAACAAGTATTTTGGTTGTTCTGTTCTACGATTGGGTGGAACTTGGATGTTCCATTTGTGTTGCAAATTCGATTTCAGATATGTTATTCTACCTATTCTCTTGATGAATATTTTATTATGAAATAACCTGATAGGAATGAGGTGAATCTCTGATGATTACTTATTCATGTGAATACATTTTCTAAATAGGAATAGTAAAACAAATGCTAGTTCGATCTATTGTTAATATTGGGAATAGTTTGATATAAATATGAATGAGGATTTATTAAAGATTTCTACATGTCCATAACCTTAAGTACAGACCTACAGGAAGTCCCTGTGCATGATTTTATTTACAGGTATTTGAATAAATGTATGTGTTGCTATGTTAGTCATAACCCATACCATGTATATATATATATATATATATATATTGTTGCATGTTTAGATACACAGAGCTGCATAAAACATCTAATGTAATCATACACATAAGGATTGCATCGACACCTTGATTCACATGAGATTTAAAGTATTTTTCATTAATCAGTCTATATCAAAGGAATATAAAGTTACAGTCCTTTTACATTACAACAAACCCATAAGAAAATATTCAGGGGTATATAATTGCATGCTACATGTTACAGTGTTGACCAACACTTAGCAGAGTTTTAACTTCCTACTTAACACATGCTATGCTGTATAATCATGGGATTGTATTCAATATAGGTTCCCTTGCAATCTGTTTATTCCATAAAATAATTTAAATACATATAACCAGTTTATCCTTGGAACCCTGGTTTGAAACTAACACAATAGAGTACCCTAGGGTGGAACCCTGTACCACTATAAACATCATTTAGGAAGTTAATTTTTTTTAACATCGAGAGTTGGAACTCGAATACCTTTCAAGGGAGGCAATCTTGTAAATCCATTTCTTAGAATGATTAAGTCTTGCAAAGGGAAAACCAAGAATTTAGTAAACAATATTATGAAAAATACACAAAATCAAATATTGAAGATAAATCGAGAATTAGTAAACAGTTTTAAGAAAATCAATGAAAATTAATTGTTGAAGCTCAACACACAAATAATACTTAGCTTGGAATTGACGTGGGTGAATTTCCCATTGGCGTTTTCTGAAGAGATATGTCCACAGTCCAAAGGGGAGGAGTGGACCCTCATAACTTTCACCCAGGGAATTCAATGTTAATTACAGACATGTCTTAACTGCACATTGAACTAAGCCCATAACACTGTTAGTGCTAATCCTTGTTAGTACATTGGGAAATTTCAAGCTGGATAATAAGTATTAGGGTTATGACTCGTCACACCAGATGGGATTCCAACCCTCAACGCTAAACATTGTTTTTTATCAACCTTGTTGTTATAAAACTGGCTTATGTTAAGTTCTCATTAACTACTATGTTAAAAGGCTTAACGAAAACTGGCAAGAACGTCCATTAATTGTGACAATTAGAGTGTGCATACAGTAAGGGTATAACTATTACAAGGATACCCATATAGACATATGCAAATAAGGTTAAACACTTCAAGTAAAATATACGATAATTCATAAACTCAAGAAAATACGTTGCCTTGGGTGACTATTGATATAGGTACTATATACATGTGACTATATAGAAATATGGTAAGGATTGTATATCCAACATTTCTAAACAAATATTGATACAAAATATATAAAGATATAAATAAGAAAAGAAAATTCAATATAAGGGATTGGTTGTGGTAAGTTTGAAGTACTCCTTCATGGGATATGAAGTGGAGAGTACTTAGACTCATTTAAATGTGGAGTTTTAGTAAACACCTTCATGGATCCCTTTTTTAAGGGTAGAAACCATTTTAGGATAGACATGTGGAAACAACCAGGTTACAGTTTCATGGATAGTCTAAAATTTAGCCCGTTGGACAAAAATGTTGTCACATGTACCGAATTATTTTAATAGGCATAACTTGATGGAAAGATTAACTACCTTGTTATGTGTTTCTTGTAAATACTTATAAGTATATGTCGTATTCCGATAGAGATAGTGACAATTATATTTTTAAACTGATCAAGTACACTCGAGTAAAGAATTTTTAATGCACCTATCATTTTTTTTTATTTGGTAAATTTGGGGTTAATTACACACTATTTCGTGACTTCACGACTTTTTCAATCCCCATCCTTTCAACCTCTATGGATTATTACTAACTGAAGTGGTCACGAGGTAGTGAATACCATTTTCTTTTAGTGAATACTCCCACTAATGCTATCCTTCCACTGCTCTCGATCGAATGGTCGAGAAATATCCTGAAGGATCTTAGATCGATGATCCATGGAAGTTCGAGGTTTCAGCCTTCGATATTTCGGGATTTTTAAGTAGAGCATAACCTGGACTAGGGCCAGAAGCCCTAGGATTACATAATTAACGATATTAAATAAATTTCTTTATTATCCTTAAGCTATTTTCGTAAGTACACGTGTGGGACCCTCTTTGGGAGCCTCAAAAATTTGAGACTATGGGGCTTTGGGATATTAAAGGATATAGGAGGGTGTTGTAAATGTCGAATTTCCCTTGTTGTAGTGTCCAACTATTATTGGACGGGACCACACATGCCATTGTGATGTGGAACACCTAGGTAGATCCATGTGGTATCGTGGGATTAAAAGTGAGTTAGGTGTGGGACCCTTCCCACCTTTCCTTCCTCATCACTTATAAACCATGTGTTAGGTGTGGATAACCCTCATCTGTCAGATCCAAGCATAGATAGAGCTCCATCGTATATATTCATAGTGGAGGTATCCCTCTGAACTTTGGATATCTAGAAAGTTTTATACTTTTGCAAGAGCGATGAAGGGTCGAAGGCCCTGTATTTGTGAAGACCGTGAAATGTTTCCTACAACCAGTGACTACGTCATCACCAAGGGTTAAGACCCAGGTCATGACAGTTCCATGTCATATTGTATGAGAGAGGTGATGCCATTGGATGCCATATGGCGAAAGGGACAACCATTGGCCAATGATGCTTCAAAAACTTTGGAAGACCATAGCTTTCAAACTTGAGCTCGATTTTGGACAAGGTTATAGTCGTTGGAAAGGTCTCGGTGAGCACAAGGTGATGGTTTCCTCATTCAAAGAATTCTGGGGGTTATAGGAAGGAAAAAAACTTATAAAACATCCCTTAAAAGAGTACTTAGGGGTTTGGGTGTGTGATAGAGTGGTATTAAAGAGGGAAAAAATATATGTCCTGCTTGGGCTCATGAAAGAGTCGGATAAATTTTTCTTAGAAAAAATTTAAGGGGGAGGGCATCCTAGTACCCTACCCTATTTATTAGAGCATGACTCAAACACCAAGCCTATATGGGTTGAAGAACAATCCTAAGACTACTTTACCAAGGCTAATATGATCTTGTTGAAATTGTTTACTGTCGTATGGAGATTATCTGCATAAGATCCTTGAGGAGAAGGATTATAGATTGAGATTCTGTTGGGAATTTACTAAAAAAAAAATCGAACCCTGCTATATTGTAGTAGAAAACTCATATCGTTTCTTTGAGGGAATGATATCCACTCCTTTGGGAGTGGGATTATGTCGGTAGGCACTGATAACAATATTTGGATGCAAATTTCAAAAACTTGTTATAGGGATGCTTGAGTCCAGGGGGATAATGCACTGAATAGGTTGCAAGGTTTCCTGCAAATGTGGGATTATGAAGCCTATGTTAATTACAATTGTTGATTAAATAAGATATTAGGTATTGTGAGTATAATTCCCCATGTCTAGAGGCCTTATGGAATATGTGAGGTCAGCTTACTTGATATGTCATAACTGAAAACCTGCTATTGGGATAATCCTTTTTTTTCAAATTAAAAATGAGTCCTATGGACTGAGAATAACCCTCATGAAAGACGTGAAGTGACATGAGAAAATTCAAAATCTCATGGTTTTGCTAAGGGAGTGCATATCCCTATGAACTTAAGGGCGTGTCTATGCATGAGAATGCAAGAGGTAAGCACGCAGAATGTATCTGCACTGTAGGAATAAGTAAAATGATTTGTAACGCCCTTGACCACCCAGGTCAGGCCATGCTACTCCAAATAACACTCTGATACCATATTGTAAGACCCTAACCACCCAGGCCGAAATTATCACTAAGTAAACATCTTTTGCGGAAATATTCACATATAAACTTAACAGGAAATAAATAGAGATAACATATGATATTAATATGTATCTCTCTCTCTCTATCTATCTCTCTCTCTCCCCAAGAGTGTACACCTTCACTATCCAATAGTCCATCGGCTATTACACCTCCCTTTCCTTGGGCTTCAACAACAAGTTGGATCATGAATTCTCAAAGCTCTATAGTTGCTACTGGACTCCCTCTAGGAGAAATCACTTCGTCAGCACACTCTCTCACCTAGAGAGAGTTTCTCATAGGACAGACAACCTACTTCTTCTATCCACGGGCCTAGAAACCCACTTTTCACTTCCACTCCTCAACACACAAGCACGGTGATGACATCAACATAAAATGGACGTGGGAAACGATACAGACAAGAGAAAAACTAGGAAACCCATAGGGTAAAAGTGTTTCAAGGTTATCAACTTAGGTTTGTTTCATAGGTTCGAGGTCTTGGCATTCAACAATGGAGGACTGGCTCACTTCCTTCTTGTTTAGTTCATCCACGAGTCAGGGTAATGGATGACCAGCATGGTCCAAAATCGTGAGACTGGACAAAAGGGTGAGAATGGTTCGAATTCTCAGCATGGTGAGAATGGTGAGAATGCCCCCCCATAAATCTTCATGTGTTTTGGATGACACTTCTCTCTCGACAAGCACGTTTCCCCCACTTAGGATAAATTAATATCCTCTTTACATATTTTTAGAATAATAATATATTATTCTACTAAGCTCTTAATATTAGGCTCTTAGGCTCTACTCTTAGCCTCCTCCCTTTCCCAACCTAGTGGAGTTCAGTCCCCCATACTCTTTCTTCGTGGTCGGTCTACACACAACGATGTTTTTATATTAATAATATGTATATTTACATGTACAAAACAAGCTCCTAGCCTTTAACACCTAGGCTCCCAGCCTAATCAACACATAAGCCTACCAGCTTATAAATACTCAGCTCACCAACCTACAAAACATGTTACATTTGTAATTACAACTGAGGCTCTTCCTTGGGGTATTACAATCCCCTCCCCTTATTTTTTCAGTGTTCTCAGTGCAACCTCATTGCACAACATCAACAAGATTTCAAAAATCTTAAAAAACATGCGGGTATTCTTCCCACATAGTGTCTTCATGCTCTCATGTTACGTCCTCAGGACTGTAGTAGGTCCACTAAACCTTTGCAATCCCTATGTCTCGACTCTAGAGCTACTTTTTCTTCTGGTCTAGTATGTGCACCAGATGCACTTGTAAGGCACCTTCTTGCTCAACCTGAATCACATTATAGTCAATCACATGATTAGTATTAGGTATACATTTCTTGAGAAATGAGACATTAAATACATTATGAATAGTCATGCATGCAGGCAATGCAAACATATAAGCTACTTGTCCAATCCTTTCTAGAATTTCAAACGGTCTTCAATATCTAGCTGCTAAATTGGAACAGTTTCCCAACTTCAAAGAACTGTTGTTGGCTTTCACCTTCAAGAAAAAAAGATCACCCAGTTTAAACTCTTTGTGGGTTCTCCCTTTGTCAGAATAGATTTTTTTCCTGTCTTGGGTAGCCTTCAAATTCCTCTTTATCTTTAACAATTTCTCTTCCATTTCCCTGAGAAAATCTGGCCCAATTATTTCTCTATCAGATGGGTTGTCGCAGCTTATTGGCGTGTTTCACTTTCTTCCATAAAGTGCCTCAAACAAGATCATCTTCAGTGATGTTTGGTACCCATTGTTGTAAGCAAACTCTACCAAGTGTAGGTATTCATCCCATCTAGATGGTTTTTCCATCACATACATTCTTAACATATCTTCTATCACTTGATTTACTCTTTATGTTTGTCCATCAGAATCGGGATGATAAGTTGTGTTGAAATTTAGGCTCGTTCCAATCCTCTTGAATAATCATGTCCAAAAATTCGAGGTAAATTTTGTCTCTCTATCAGACACAATTATCTTGGGAATACCCTACAAACATGTTATTTCCCTCATATAAAAATCAACAACATTAGATGCCTTGTGAGTAGTCTTCAATGGAATAAAATGGGCATCTTTCGTAACTTTATCCACCACCACCATGATCGAATCATGCTGCTTGTTTATTCTGGGTAATCATGTGATGAAATGCATTGTCACCACTTCCCACTTCCACTCAAGGATGGGTAATGGTTGTAGCAACCCAGTTGGGTTTCTATTCTCATCTTTGACCCTTTGACACTCCATACATCTGGCGACGTACTCTGCATTTTCTTTCTTCATGCTTGGCCAATAGTAATGGCTCTTGATTGTTTCCACTGTTTTCTGATATCCAGGTTGCCCACCATAGGGAACGTTATGCATTTGTTTCAGGATAATACTCTTCAATTAGTGAGAACAAGGTACATAAAGTCCATTCCTATACAGGAGTATTCCATGAACTCCCAATCTATAATCTTCTATTTTCTGTAGCATCTTACCTTGTTGTAACTTTTTTACCATTTCCATGTACTGCAAATCTTCTTTTGCAACTTCCAAAATTTTGTCTTTAAGATCGGTTTGATACATGTTGATGGTTGTAGCATGTATTTCATGCACTCTCCTACTGAGTGCATCAACTACTTTGTTCTCCTTCCCTTTTATGTTCTTCATATCAAAGTCATATTCACAGAGGAATTCCAACCATCTACTCTGCTTGAAATTTAAAGTAGGTTGATCAAAGAAATATTTCAGACCATTATGGTCTATTATCATCTCAAACCTCTTTCCCACGAGGTAGTGTCTCCATTTATTTAAAGTGTGTACTATGGTTTCCAACTCCAAATCATGAGTGGCGTAGATATTTCATGCTCTTTCAATTTCCTGGATTCAAAACATATCACAAACCCATTCTGGCTTAGGACTCCACCTAGTCCTTCTTTGCATGCGTCTATGCAAACCATGAACTCTTCATCTGGATCTGCAATCTTTAGAATTGGAGAACTTGTTAACAACTGCTTCAATTGCTAGAAGCTCTTTTCACTTTCTTCTGTCCATTGAAATTTTACCCCTTTTCTTTGCAAGGAAGTGATTGGGTAAGCAATCCTTGAAAATCCTACAATGAATATCTGGTAGTAATCGGCTAGATCCATGAAGGATATGATTTTTGTCACATTCTTGGGTGTTATCCACCCTTTAATGGATTCAATCTTTTTGGGGTCTACTATTATTCCCTCTTCGGATATTATATGTCCAAAATAATGGATTTGATTTTGGAAAAATGAGCACTTGCTCAACTTAGAAAATAGTTGGTGCTCTCTTAGTGCCTGTAAAACCATCCTTAAGTGTTGCTCGTGCTCTTCCTTTTTCTTTGAATATACAAGGATGTCATCCAAAGAAAATGACAAACTTGTCTAAATATTCTCGAAAAACACCATTCATTAAGAACATGAAAACAACTGGCGCATTTGATAACCCAAATGGCACCACTATGAACTCATAATGACTATAGCTTGTCCTAAAGGCGGTCTTGTTGATGTCTTCATATTTAATCCTTACATGATGGTATCTTGACCTGAAATCTATCTTTGAGAATATCCTTGTATCCTTCAACTGATCGAAGAGATCATCAATCCTTGGTAGAGGATATTGATTAAGGTTGGTTGTCATTGATGTCAACCTTTGAAGAAAGCCTCGCAGCACAAAGGTTTGGGTAATGGACCCAAGATTGTTTGATGTAAAGATGACTCATTATTGTCTTGTCATGGTTGATAAGAAGTAAATATGGATGAACTCCAAAGTGGTCCCCTTATGGTGAAAGCCCTTGTTAGGACCACATATTGTACCTTTTTGTCCATACTTTTTGCCATTATTGTACCCTGGACCACCTGTGTTTAGACTTATACTATCATTCCAACTGATCATTCCAAGGTATACAACGTCCTTTCTCATCACTACATGTTTAATCTGTTTTGCATGATATTTTACATCACTCTCGTACTTAAACATTGATTAGAAGTTCATAAGTGTCAATAACTGCAGATTAGCATTAAAGGTCGGTGCTGAAACACAGAACTGTCCAAAGTCGCTGAAACACGGAGCTGCTACACAGTCCGAAATTGCATATGCCGAAACACGGAAGCTACTACACAGTCCAAGGACGCATGTGCTGAAACATGGAGTAGCTACATAGCTCGAGGATGCAGATGCCGAAACACGGAGCTGTCACTCATTGCAGATGCTGAAACACAGAAGAGACCGCCACAATGTTGAAACACGAGCCGTGACAGTTAGCAGTCAAGGCCGACACAGTCAAGAGATCAATTCACGTGGCTGAAACAGCCCGTGAATTGCGATGTTGAAACAACATCAACAGCTATGAGAAGAAGCTGTTACACCAGCTGTAACAACAATATCTCGTGCAGCTCCTGTATTAGCATTCGGTTGCGTGAGAATAGGACATCATATGCTGATTTAGAAAGAAGATCCGATTTAGTGTAGGATTCAGATATGTTTTGTAATGATTGTATCGATGGGATATCCTCTTTAAATTCAAGGGAAATCACCATTCTAGAAATCCAAGTTTTGATGTACTGAAGTAACTCCAGAGAAGCAGGACGTGTTCGATCTTTCCAATTTGTAATGTGATATTTCAACAGATGAATATAAGAATGCTTTGATCATTCGTCTCTAAGTTTTCCCGTTTCAGGGGAATCTTGTGAGAAGGGAGGGCCCACCTTCATCACAAGATTCACCCATTAGATAGGAGTGTGCTTGTTTAATTTCTGTT